>ML815402.1:56245-116402 GCA_009831015.1 Picea engelmannii | reverse complement strand
TGGACCCCCCCCCGCCGTTCTACCTTTAAGCGAAGGGGGGGGGTCCGGAATCGCAGATGCAACTTTCCGACGGCCTAGATCGACGTGCCTGAATCAACGGCTCATGAACAACCTCATCCCTCTCAAATGCCCTGCCTTTAACCTGCGTGGGACATTCTCCCGTCATGTCACCTTCCTTTCCACCTTTCCCCTGCTGACATGTGTCATCAACCCACCTCCCGTCTTTGGTCCGCGGGGTCCTCCCTTCTTTTCACCATCCACTCGTTGCTTGCCACGTATCCCGCTCCTTTCCACATCAGCTCCTCACCAAAAATCAAGTGTATTATCCCTCGTCTTTCCCCCCTTCCGTCTAATATCTTCCGTCATGAACCATTTTCTGCCACCCTTCCCATACCTCGCTATCTCTTCCACGCCCTCATAATCCGATGCCATCACCCTTATCATGCGCCCCGTCATTCGCTTAGAGGCCTCCGTGACTGTCCCTCAAGCCATTCAGTTATTCCAGGTGGCAGTGTGAGAAGTATTCCATATCCCGAAATGCTAAGTTGGCTGGGCCGTCCTCAATCCCAAGAAGCAGTTATTGAAGCGGTTGGTGGTGGTTAGACATCGTCTCCGCCATAATGGGAATGTCCTGCATTGGATTAAAAGCACGTCGATTCACCGAATAAAATGTCAGAAGATCGACCGCGTCTGCCAGAAGTTGCACGACTATTCAAAGATTGCAGCTGCAGAGTGTCAGAAGCCATGCAAACGCAAAGCCTTCAATGCAGTATCTTGGTCCTGCTGCTGTTGTTATTTTGAGTATATGTAGGCATTTTTGCCATTTTTGTATCTATCGATGGTAGAGCTAAGCTCCGGACTGTAAAGTTTCAGTGAACATTCTGGTTTCCTGGTTATGCCTCTGTGTTTGAGACTTCTTGGTTTATAACAAACAGTTCTCCTTTTTTCCATCTTTGTTTCATCTCATGCCAGGGAGTCCACAGTCGAAGAATTCGCGTGGATTGAACAATCTTGTTATGATAAAGGATTTGTTGTGACATTATTGTGCCCTCTGGTGTCCTGTGTTTGAATATAAGAGGATCTTGTGTTTGAATACTTTCTTCTTCAGTCTGTTATGAGCCGGATGTTCGTGATAGACCTGCGCACTCTTCTTATGCAAGTCTTCCCCCTACTCACCCTTTATTTGCCACTCACTGTTTGGAGTTTATCAAGACCTCACTCGTTCATGCATGCCTGACCTAGTTTCTGAGTTGAGACGATACTGTTTTGAGTTTCCTTCCGTTTGATCACCCTTTTAAACAAATCGTGACATTAAACTAATGGGCGTCGGGCTCTGCTCCTGCAAGCAATCCAGGAGTGACTTCCAGCTCCAACATTTCCGGCGCCATTGCCGGGGACGAAGTTGAATATTTTCCCCGGGATTGAACGACAAAGGTCATCTGATTCTGAAGGTGCATCAGATATTAGAACTTGAAGATTGCTACTGTGCACCTGGCGACTCCATTGTGATGACTCCACTGAGGAGAACCCACACTATCAACTATGGCTTCGAGAGGTAGACACATGAGGTCAAATCCACATTTGCCTTTAGCTACACCAGAAGCTGACGCGGAAGTAGTGCGCAAAAAGGGAAAGAGAGCTGCAAAAGAAGTTTCCACCGCTGAAATAGGTAATACGCCCTCCCCTTCTGTGAGAACTCCATTTTCAGATTCTCAGTTTCCTAGCAATCCTTCTTCTGAGGTTTCCCGTTTCTTGAATTTTGGGAGTGTTCATGCTGAGTTTTCTCCTCCCGGTCTGGCATCAGAAAGAGAAATCCTTGTCACTCCCCCTTCCCTGGAGGTCTTGCCTCATCACAGACCTCAAGCCTCCGAAGAGTTCACCACCCCTCCTTTTATCGCTGTACAGAGAAAGGCATCTGCACACTCAGGTCCCTTGGCTTCCTCTCTGTTTTCTCCATTGTCTCCTCCAAGAACCTCTGTTCTGACATCTCCCGTTCATACTCCTTCTCCTCCAAACTCTCCTCTACCTAATATCCCTATGGCTGGTGCTAATCCCCCTTTAAATAGAATGGATGCCATAGTTGCTGCCAGGTATGCTCCTTTGATTCTCCCCCATCCTCTGAACCCTCTCCCTGCTGGAGACTATTTGAAATACATGCCCAAGTTCAGTGGGGAGGGAGACATAACTGCTGAGGAGCACTTGGATGCTTTTTACAGTTATGCAGACAACTTGAATATCGAGAGTGAATATGTCTGGATGAGAGTCTTTGTCCAGAGCCTGGATGGAGAAGTGAGGAAGTGGTTCCGAGAACTGGCCCCTGGATCTATTGCTGGTATCGAAGCCTTGGATAATGTTTTCTCGAGGCAGTGGGGAGATAGAAAAGATTATATGTATTACATGACAGAGTTCGGGTCTCTGAGGAAGATGGAAGGGGAGTCTGTCTCAGACTTCTCCAAAAGATTTAATAAAATGTACAACAAGATTCCTGCAGAGATTAAACCCTCAGAGGCCTTCGCTCAAATTTCCTATGCTAGCGCATTCGACCCTGATTTCTGTCTAGTGTTAAGAGAAAGAAGAGCCACCTCTTTAGATCAGATGCAAGATGCAGCTATAGAAGTGGAATCCAACATATTGGCAGCTGACAGACTGAGAAGCCAGGCAGACACAGACAGAAGACAGGAAAAGTCGGAAGCTTCAACTTCCGGCCCATCACCGTCCCACCCTCAAGTAAATGAGCTGACCTGAGCTATGAACCTCCTTAAAGAAGAGGTGGAAATATTGAAGGTGGAGAGGAAACAAATGTACAAGGGCCCTCAGAACACCGAAAATAAAGGGGGTTTTAGAAGGCCAAATGATTTCGCCCCTCCATCTATGCACAAAGAGAAGGAAAGAGACAGAGATGACCAAAGATTTCAGGCCCCTTTCCAGAAAAATTTCGTGGCTGATGAAGAACAAGAGGAAGCAGACAAGCCTGAGCCAAAGATTCACAGTTTAGAGGTCACTCCTCCTTTCCCTCATCTGACCCGATCAGCATATGAAGAGTCTCTCATGGATGGTCAGCTGAATGAATTAAGCAAGGGAGACAAAGCTGGCGGCGGTCGAGGCAGGTACAACCTGAGGTCATACAAAAGGGCAACAGCACCTGATATTCCCAAATCATCCACTAGAGCAGAGAGGCCTGCTAATGAGATGGCAGATGCTCACATAGGTAAGAAGGCCCAACCCCTCTCTCCCATTTTCCAAAGTCATGTTCCTGAAATTTGAGAGATTCCAAAGCTCACATCCCCTTTCAATTTCGAACATGAGATTCAAAAGATCATAATTCCTGTGCCACTCACTGAGTTAATTAAACATGGGGAATTCAAAAAACGCTTCTCTGAGCTGTTGAAATTCGCAGCCTCATATCCTCTCACAGACTCCATAAACCTCCAAGATGAAAGGCCTGCAGTTGTCCTAGGTCCCATGGTAGAAGACAGAGATGATTCATCCGCTCCCTTCTACACATCCCTAAACATACATGACAAAGTATTGCACAATTGTTTGATGGATTCAGGGGCCTCCCACAACCTCATGCCCAAAGTCGTCATGGAAGAATTAGGACTGGAAGTCACCCGAGCCTATTATGACCTTTATTATTTTGACTCTAGGAGGGTCCAATGTTTGGGAGTGATTAAGGACCTAGTAGTCTCTTTGTTTCAGCTACCCATGAAGAGCATGGTCATGGATATTGTGGTAGCTGATGTTCCCCCTAAGTTTGGCATGCTGTTGTCAAGATCATGGATAAAAAGACTGGGGGGAACCTTACAGATGGACCTCACATATGCCACCATTCCAGTCTTCGGGGGGGAACATAGGAGGTTATACAGAGAGGCCCAGCTAGCCTACATTGTCAGTGATGAAGCCAACCCTACCAATCATCCCATCTATGCTTTAGACACTGATTTAGGCTCCAGTTTACTACAACTCACAAGCACCCTTGAAGCCCCCTTACAGATCAAAAGGTAGCCCGTTCCCAATCAGGAGACCTCCCCTCCGACCACCTCTGTTTGGAAGATGTTCTTTGATGGAGCTTCCTCCAGTATGGGTGCTGGTGCTGGGATAGTATTCGTGTCCCCTTGTCAAGAGACCATCTCTCTATCATACAAGCTGGAATTTGAGGTCACCAATAATGTGGCAGAGTATGAAGCTCTGGTTCTGGGATTAAGAGCTGCTAAGGAAATGGAAATTAAAGAGATGGCTGTGTTTGGAGATGCAAATTTGATCGTCCAGCAGGTCAAAAACGTTTATCAGACTAAGCATCCTTGGCTCAGGAGCTACAGGAATGAGGTATGGGACCTAGTCAATAATTTCCTCCTGGATTTTAATATCTCCTTCGTTCCAAGGGAAGAAAACGCTCCAGCCGACTTCTTAGCCTTCACAGCTAGTGTGCACGAGGTTCCTGCATTGCCCACTGTTGAGTCTAATGTTGAGATAAAGTATAGACCCTCTGTACCCGACAATGTCAAGCATTGGAAGGTATTTGAGGATGATCAGGAGATTGAAAAATTCCTCCAGTCCATTGATGACTTTTCTGCATTGCACATAGATGAGGAGCCCGACACTGCAGAAGAGCTTGACCATCGCCCCAAGGAATTTGTGAATAGAATTGCTGACCGCCAGATTATACAACTACCAATAAATCACATTCCGAGAGGACTAATTCCATTAGAAAGGTTGTTTGATAGGAATGATGTGGTAGTGAAGGGTAAAGTCTCAGGTGAGGATGATGACACAGTTGAATGCAACATAGGCACACATGAGGAGCCAAAATTAGTCAAGCTGTCGAGAAATTTGACTGAGGGGCAGAGGGCCGAATATACTAAGTTGTTGAAGCAGTTTGCTGATGTGTTTGCATGGACCTACGAAGACCTCAAAACGTATGACACATCAGTCATCGAGCACAAGATCTTGTTAAAAGAGGAGGCTAAGCCATTCAAGCAGAAGCTGAGACAGATAAATCCCACGCTGCTACCTGTTATGGAGAGGGAAGTGAAGAAGTTGCTGGATGCCCAGATCATCGTCCCTTTGAGATACTCTGAATGGGTGGCCAATTTGGTCCCAGTAAGAAAGAAAAGTGGGGAAATTAGACTCTGTGTCGATTTCAGGAACCTGAACAGAAGCTCCAGGAAGGACAATTATCCCCTGCCTAACATGGAACACATTCTGTAGAGGGTAATTGGTGCATCAAGAATATCCATGATTGATGGCTTCTCCAGATACAATCAGATATCGATCATGCCTGAGGATAGAGAGAAAACAACATTCACCACTCCTTGGGGCACATTCATGTATGCAAAAATGCCTTTTGGGCTGATGAACGCAGGAGAAACATTTCAGCGAGCCATGGACATAGCCTTCATCGGGGAGAAGGACCAGTTTGTGGTGATATATTTGGATGAAATCACAGTCTTCTCCAAGACTGACAAAGAGCACTGCTGCCACTTGAAGAGGGTGTTCCTGAAGTGTCGAAGGTATGGCCTATCTTTAAACCCCAGAAAATCATTGTTTTCCATGAAGGAGGGGAAACTATTAGGCCATATAGTCTCAGTAGAGGGGGTGAGAATTGATCCTGACAGGGTAGAGGCTCTTCAGACCCTGTCACTTCCCAGGTCTAAGAAAAAAGTCCAATCCTTTTTGGGGAAGATAAATTTCCTGAGGAGATTTGTTTCAAATTTTGCTGAGCCGGTGAAACACATCATAGCCATGCTCAGAAAGGGAAGTGAAGTGAAGTGGACTGCTGAACCCAGGGAGTCTTTTGTCCAAATAAAGAAGGCATTGACTGAGGCTCCTGTGCTAATCAGTCCAGATTATTCCAAAGATTTTTTGATATTTTCTTTTGCTTCCTGTGATACAGTAGCTGTAGTTTTGTTGCAGAGAAATGATCAAGGGCGAGAGCAGCCTGTCGCTTTCTTTAGTAAAGTACTGAGAGATGCAGAGCTCCGGTACGAGATCATGGAGAAGCAGGCTTATGCCTTGGTGAAAGCCCTCAAAGCTTTTAGGGTCTATGTCCTACATTCAAAGATCATTGCGTATGTCCCTTCAGTTTCAGTGAAGGACATCCTCATACAACTTGACATAGACAGAAGAAGAGGTAAATGGATCGCCAAGATCCTAGAATTTGATCTGGATATTAAACCCACCAAGCTGATAAAAGGGCAAGGTTTAGCCAAGCTAATGGCTGAATCCAATTGCGAGGCTTTGGGAATTAACTTCATCAATGAGCAATTTGAATCATCCGGCAATAATTCCTAGATCATCATACCACTATCAGCATGTCCCTGGTACAGGGATATCGTGTACTTTCTGCAGGAGCTAAAGCCCCCTGACAGATTAGGAAAGAGTAGGGCCAGATCTCTAAAACTCAAAGTGGTCAAATATTGCCTCATTGACCGAGCCCTATTCTGGAGAGACCCTCTGGGGGTACTATTAATATGTCTGGACCCTCTGCAAACCAAGAAGGTAATGTTTGATTTTCATAGCAGTCTCTGTGGAGGTCATCATTTTTGGAAGACCACAGCCCACAAAATCCTCCGGGCTGGGTATTATTGGCCTACTTTGTTTACTGATGTCTGCAGGGAAGTCAGGACTTGCATTAAATGCCAGAAGTTCTCAAGTAAACAACAACTCAAATCTCTGCCATTAAAGTCTGTAGTAGTCTCGGCACCCTTTCAGCAGTGGGGATTGGATTTCATCGGAGAGATTCATCCTCCCTCAAGTGGCCAACACAGATGGATCCTCACCGCGACTGATTATTTCACTAAATGGATAGAAGCTATCCCCACCAGAAGCACTTCTCACAAAGTAATCATCGGCTTTCTGGAGGACATCATAGCCAGATTTGGCTGTCCCAGCAAAATTGTCACTGACAATGCTTCCCCATTTCGGTCTGAGCCTCTGGTCAAGTTTTGTGAAAAATTTGGGCTTTCACTGATTCATTCCACTCCCTACTATCCTCAGGGAAACGGACTGGCAGAGTCCTCCAATAAAAGCCTGATCAAGCTCATCAAAAAATTACTGGAGGACAATCAGAAGGCCTGGGACTCAAATCTCAAATTTGCTCTCTGGGCTGATCGGGTGACAACAAAGAAATCCCTGGGTCTCTCACCCTTCCAACTGGTTTACGGAATAGAGGCCATTTTCCCCACTCAGCTTGCCTTACCTGTGGCCAATCTCCTCCAGGACTATGAGGGAGAGCCCAACCATGTGCTCAGAAGAATTCATCAGAAGGTGGAGGTGCAGCAGATCAGAGAACAGGTCCTGGACAGAGCTTACAATCATCAGCAGAAGATCAAGCAGGCTTTTGACAGGAAGAGCAAAAAGGAGGAATTTGAACAAGGCAATCTGGTACTCAAGTGGGACGCACCCAAGCAGGAAAAGGGCAAACACAGTAAATTTGATGCCCTCTGGTTCGGGTCTTTCAAGATCCTCAAAGTATTTTCAAACAACACTTACAGGTTGCAGGATCTGGAAGGCAATGAAGTGTTCAGTGGCCCAGTCAATGGGCTTTTCTTAAAAAAATGTTTTCTGTGAGCCCCAGTCGACTCTTTTTGTTTTCTTTTGTAAATATTGTTTATGTTTTTGTTTTTCGGACTAATAAATGACTCCATAGCCCAATAGCAAAGGCACTAAGTCTGCAAAAGAGTTCTTAGAGCATCACGGGGATGAATCTATCCCCCATGGAGCCAAATGTTAGTGATGTTTCTTGCAAAGGGGGCTAGAACGTAAAGAATGGGTTAAAAACCCACTTGTCCAAGGTTTCAGATGACAATGCGCCCAAAGTAAATCACGAGCAAATTCGAATGGCAACGATTTGCGCACCTGGATCAACGACGCATGTTGGATTCCGTACCCCCCTTCCCTTTCTACCTTTAAGAAGGGGGGGGGGTCCGGAATCAGGGGCGCACCTCTCCAATGGCCCATATCAGCGTGCTCGGATCAACGGTGATGAAGACCATTCCGGACCCCCCCCGGCCGTTCTACCTTTAAGCGAGGGGGGGGGGGTCCGGAATCGCAGATGCATCTTTCCGACGGCCTAGATCGACATGCTTGAATCAACGGCTCATGAACAGCCTCATCCCTCTCAGCTTCCCTACCTTTAACCTGTGTGGGCCATTCTCCCGTCATGTCACCTTCCTTTCCACCTTTCCCCTGTTGACATGTGTCATCAACCCACCTCCTGTCTTTGGTCTGTGGGGTCCTCCCTTCTTTTCACCATCCACTCGTTGCTTGCCACGTATACCGCTCCTTTCCACATTATCCCCTCACCAAAAAGCAAGTGTATTATCCCTCGTCTTTCCCCCCTTCCGTCTAATATCTT
Organism: Picea engelmannii; assembly: GCA_009831015.1. Taxonomy (NCBI): domain Eukaryota; kingdom Viridiplantae; phylum Streptophyta; class Pinopsida; order Pinales; family Pinaceae; genus Picea; species Picea engelmannii. Next base: position 108,046 of record ML815402.1, on the reverse strand, counting down.
TCGTCATGAACCATTTTCTGCCACCCTTCCCATACCTCGCTATCTCTTCCACGCCCTCATAATCCGATGCCATCACCCTTATCATGCGCCCCGTCATTTGCTTAGAGGCCTCCGTGATTGTCCCTCAAGCCATTCAGTTATTCCAGGTGGTAGCGCGAGAAGTATTCCATATCCCGAAATGCTAAGTTGGTTGGGTCGTCCTCAATCCCAAGAAGCAGTTATTGAAGCAGTTGGTGGTGGTTAGACATCGTCTCTGCCATAATGGGAAAGTCCTGCATTGGATTAAAAGCACGTCGATTCACCGAATAAAATGTCAGAAGATCGATCGCGTCTGCCAGAAGTTGCACGACTATTCAAAGGTTGCGGCTGTAGAGTGTCAGAGGCCATGCAAACGCAAAGCATTCAATGCAGTATCTTGGTCCTTCTACTGTTGTTATTTTGAGTATATGTAGGCATTTTTTCCATTTTTGTATCTATCGATGGTAGAGCTAAGCTCCCAACTGTAAAGTTTCAGTGAACATTCTGGTTTCATGGTTATGCCTCTGTGTTTGAGACTTCTTGGTTTATAACAAACAGTTCTCCTTTTTTCCATCTTTGTTTCATCTCATGCCAGGGAGTCCACAGTCGAAGGATTCGCGTGGATTGAACAATCTTGTTATGATAAAGGATTTGTTGTGACATTATTGTGCCCTCTGGTGTCCTGTGTTTGAATATAAGAGGATCTTGTGTTTGAATACTTTCTTCTTCAGTCTGTTACGAGTCGGATGTTCGTGATAGACCCGCGCACTCTTCTTATGCAAGTCTTCCCCCTACTCACCCTTTATTTGCAACTCACTATTTGGAGTTTATCAAGACCTCACTCATTCATGCATGCTTGGCCTAGTTTCTGAGTTGAGACGATACTGTTTTGAGTTTCCTTCCGTTTGATCACCCTTTTAAACAAATCGTGACATTAAACTGATGGGCGTCAGGCTCTGCTCCTGCAAGCAATCTAGGAATGACTTCCAGCTCCAACACAATGGAAGTGCAACTTAGAGATAGCCTGGGTGGGAACCCATGATCGAAAAATTGGCTAGGTATGGAAAGGGGAAGCACTCGGTAGGAATCGTGATATAAAAGAATGAATAAAAATGTGAACCCGTGAATCTGCCAACCTGTGCAACAAGACATTTTCGAAAAAAAACGACTAAGTAACCAGAAAGAGAAACTATAGGGGAAAAATAAAGGGGAGTTTGGTTAAGTATAGAAGAGGGAAAATAAGGGGATAAAAGAGTGGGAAAACAGAAAAGTAGAGGGCAATTTTTTTAAGTGGGAATTGGTCTTAAACAAGCCCCATTGTTGCAAAATCATCATTTTCTAGTCCAATATTTTATCCACTTGTTTTCTATTATGCTTGTACCATTAAAAAGGGTGTGAGCAAATGCTTTGTTGAATATTAGTTTTTATTGCAACTTGTGGGAGTAATTGTGTTCTTGATACATTCTTCCATGACTTTGACATATTGACTTAAGTATTAAGCTTCTTGCATGATGGGTTGTTAGCATTAAAGATTAATAATTGCATGTCTAGAAACAACAATGATGATATTGAATTTTAATATTGTAGTTGATTTCATAGTCCCATTTGAAAACAACCACCATAGACCATTTTTTATTTTATTTTTTATTCGTGAACAAGAAATTTGGTAATTTCATTAATAAAGTATAAAGTGCTCAAATAGAGGCCAGGGGATGGACACCTAATAAAATGTTCCCTTTTGTGGTAAAGGAATCAAGGAAGCGAAAGGGAAATAAGAAATCGTTTGATTTAACAAGGCTGAGATGAAAATGAAATTTCTAGGGCAGGGCCCCAACTGTCGCATCGTGATTTGGTCTTGCTATGTTCTATCTACATTACAAATAGAATTAAATGTTGGTTTGAAACTGTCTGAAATTCATTTTTGTTTCCATAAAAGCCTGATTGGATTGGCACAATGCATTGTCATATAATTGTTAAATGCTCCATATTAGATCAAATTACTTGAGCCAATACAATATTCAAGATCTACGAGACTATCAAACCATGCTAATGAGAAGAGGTGTTAAATTCAACAAAGAAGTAACCACCAATATTCCAAGGCAATTTTTTTAATAGTAAATCCATTTAAAAAAAATACTGGGAAGTGTATATCTATCGATAGAAATTGGACTGAGTTCTTTGCACGAAAACATTGAACATATTTTTCATAAACGCAGGTACAAGATCTACAAAAAACAAGAAGAAAAAGAAACATGCATACAATTCTGTGTTGTTCCTCTAGTGGGACAACATGAAAGAGCCATCGAGATGCTCTTCAACATGCATACAAAACTCATTACCATGATTTTTTTTTAGGAAATCCTTGTAGTCTTCTCCTCGGAAGGTCAATGTTCACTGCTGCAATATCAATATCTCACGAAAGACCTGGGGCGACAAAGAAATGAGAGAGTGGTTTTGCAGTGGAATAATTCCTTGGCTTGAAGTAGGTGAACAACATTCCTGCTCCTGACACTGGAGACTTGGAGACATTGCAAGGAAACACTCAATTGTACAAACAACATGGAAAAGGCCTCGATGAGAAGAGTTTCCAATCTACAGCCACCACTGCGAAGAGAACGACATCCCACAACATCGCTCCAACGTTGCACCCTAGAAAGAAAGAAACCCATAATTTTTCGAATGCACGAGGACATAAGAACCCATCCTTGCGGTAAAATTGATAGTTCTCACAAGATTATCATGAGGAAGAAGACGAAAAACATTGCAAGGAAAGCAGAAGAGCCCAAAATTGAAAGTTAGGATACACCAAGAGACCACATCCTGATAGTCGAAGACTTCAAGGACATAGGTTGCAGGAGAAATTCTAGAGGCCCAAATTAGTCCATTCTGGGTGAAAGGAGATGAGTAGTAGGAATATTTCTTGCATCAGTGGGAGTTCTGGTCCTCATCCCCTGAGATGTTAATTGTATATCCAGAGAACAAGAGAGTGGTCCCGCAATTGAATAATTATTTGGCTTGAAATGTGTCTCTGAGAGCATCAAGAGACCATTTCCTTACAGTTAAATACTTTTTCCCAAAAAGAACTAATTTGGACCTCTGGAATTCCTACTCTCGAGAGACAAAGCAGATATTGCGTTCATCGTTGGTTTCTTTTTCGAAACCCCTTCTTTTGGTCTTGTCAAGGACGCCATCGCTGAGATGGGAAGTCCCCCCCATTATGGCTGATTTCAATTTGGGCACAAAAGTGGGAACAATGTCTTCATTTCCATCATCCATTGTCGTATCATCTTCCATCGAATTATATTCTCCTGGCTTGAAATCGACCACATCTACACCAACCATCAATGCAGGCGGACAGGCTGTCTGAGTGGTAGGGTTGCCTTGGAATTCTTTGTCTTGAAATATATCTCTCGGTGCACCAAGGGACCATCTCATTTTTTTCTCTTGGGTGGAGGGATATGAGTAGTAAGAATATGCCTTGAAGTATTGGAACCTATGGTCATCATGCCCGAAGGTGTTTACTATATCTGGACAGAACTGTTGTCGAACTGCTACCATAAGTTAACAAGAATTTCCATTTTCTCCAGATGATGTTTGAAATGAAAATTCAGAAGGGATAATATGACCCTCCACAAATCTTAGTTTCATGCGTATCAATGGAATATCTCCTCAAGCCTTTCGTTGATCAATGACAATCTCCACGGTTCATGTGTAATGAGATGTTACCATTAAAGCTTACTAATTACATATTTAGAAAAAAGTGAGAAGGTGGCAATGACGATGAAGAGCGATTAAGGATTAGATATTTTGTAAAGGTGCCAACCGGACGACGTGCAAAAGAGATCACATGATGCTTGAAATGAATACTTGGAAAGGATAACATAACTCTCTGCAAATATTGGTTTAATTCGTATTAATGACAAATCTTCTCTAGCCTTTCGAACATTAATGACAATCTTAACGGTTCCTGCATGATGATCCATTAGCATTAAAGATTAGTAATTGCATATCTAGAAAGAAGTGCAAAGGTGGTGGGGATGGTGAAGAGCGATTAGGCATTGCACATTTCGTCCACCCGTGAAAGAGATTCCAAGAAATAGCCAAGTATGAAAAGCGGTTGGGTGGGCTTCAAAATAGGGTCACAAGTTATACTTAGGAGACGTGAGGGGCCGATGGTCAAATTGTATGTCTCCAAAATTTTGACTGGATAATGTGTAACACAGAACATGGCACAATGACGAATTTTGATGGTTAATTTGTATATTGCAGAATTTTGGGTGTTGTTTGTAGGTAGTGGAACATTGGAAGCACAATGTTGAGAAAGTCTGGCCAAGAACCGACAATGGTAACAGTGGACAAGTATGCAATGGGTAAGTAGTTGGTTGGAATCGTGATATAAAAGCATGAGACATACTCGAAACAAGGAATATTGACCAGGGATGATTTTAAGGATGGAAATTTATTTTAAAATGTAGAAGCCTTGGCAAATATTACTAATCCTTCATGTGTCAGCTATAAATTTTTGGCGATATTTTTTTTTAAATATTCAAATTTATAAGTATTTTATATAGTTTTTATAAAATTTTGGTGATTTTTAAGGTAAAATAATTTTATCCTATAAAATTTGGGCGAATCATTTTTAAAATAACAAATCTCGTTTTTGGAAAAACCATGGAAAATTATCCCATGAGCGAAATTTAGCCCCTAAAATCATCCTTGATTATTGATGGGCTTGAAAACAGGGTCACAAGTTTTACTCAGGAGACGTAAGGGCTTGATGGTCAAATTGTATGTATCCCAACTTTTGATTCCAAAATGTGTAACAAGGAACAAGGGACAATGACGGACTTCAATGGTCAAATTGTATATTGTGGAACTTCGGGTGTTGTATATAAAAGAATAAGACATTCAAAAAAATGACACATTCGAAAAAATGACTAAGTAACCATAAAGGGAAAGAAAACGAGAAAAAGGAAAGGGGAATTCGATTACTAATTTGTAGATAGGGGAAGTCTGGGTGCTATTGCAGGTGACGAAACAATGGAAACACAATGTTGAGCCCGCCTACCCGAGAACCCACAATCCAAAAAGTTTGTTGAATATGAAACAGGGAAGCGGTCGGTCGGACTCATGATATAAAAGTATTAGTGGAAATCCAAAGACATGAATCCGCCAACCCCCACACCTAGACAGTTTTTGAAAAATGACCAAGTAACCAAAAAGGGAAAGCAGAGGGAAAAAATAAAGGGGATGGAAATTTTTGGAAGCGAGAATTGGTGTAAGAAAGCCCCATTGATGGTCTTAACAGTAACTATGAAGTGCATTAAACAGGTGAACATGCTCTTCAATCAAGGAATATATAAAGAAAGCCATTCTTATAGTTTCCAGGATGTGTTTGTATAAGAGAAGCACCGAAAATCCACAAGAAAATCAATTTTGGGATGTTTAAGTAAAATTATTGTACTGTCAACTTCATCATAAGTATAACAATGACGAATTTGAATTTTAAGATGAATTTGAATTTTAATGTTTTGTGGTTGATATGATAGTTCCATTAGACTTCACATAGTATATATCCTTTTATTTCAAAATATCCTTTTTTCATTTGGACACCCCAACAAATATGCAAAATTCTTACTGGGAGATGCAAGAAAACATCAAAATAAAAACATCGATTTGATTTGTAGTTAGATTCTCCTTGTTTTTTCAAGTGCATAAAAAGAGATAAAATCTCTAGAAATAAAATTTTACATCCATAGATGTAAACTCCAAAGAACTTGAGTCTGATGGACATTCATTTGGGTATTGAAAAAAAATTATTGACACACATGATATTTTTTCGTTTCATGCCAAAGCTTGATATATATATATATATATATATATCTTTTTTTTTTTTTCTCAGTCAATATGCAAGATTACATTGTCCTCATTTAAGGTAAATTTTCTATGTATCCGAAAGTCGTGCAACATGTAGACATTGTTTGCCTTTTTCTGTAGGTATACTTCATATGGAAATTTTGCTAACCCAGGAAGCACATCTTGTAACATAGGTTGTCTAATTATACAATGTACGATTGTGTTTCCTATGGTTCAGATGGCAACATTGAGGCAATGTCTATATATGTAAGGGAATTTTTTACTGCATCATAGACAATCAATTGTATCATTGTTTATGAGATAGTTGTAGATATAGTTAGTTTCTTGAGATTCTGTACTATGTCTATTCACAATTCTGTTACAAATGCTTCTTGGGTTATGCGAAAAATCCTTTCTTTAACATCTCTTTTCTTTGTTATATTTTTGAAGAGCATAAGTGGAAATTGCCCTTTATGCAATTGTTGTTCCATTGAGGAAAAAAAATTTGAATAGGTGTCGAACAATTGCAACTGCAGCATGGAACAATGCAATAATTGTGTAACATAACCAAGATACATGGACATGTGAAAGTAAAGGACAAAACTGGATATGGAGAATGGTACCATTGCCTTGTCATTATCTAACTCTCCATGTTTTATATGGAGAATGTGTTGCGAGACAAGTTTTCTCGTGAGTGTGACAACTGCACCAATGGTTCCGATTGGGTAAGTGTCGTTGCTCTGTGCAAGTTGGCTGATAGTTGTGTCTGGGATGAAACGACATTCTGAACAAATAGCGGGATTTTTTTCCACAATACTTGTTTCGTTGAGCGATATAATCCGATCACAATCACCACAGTCATATATTGTTTTGAGAAATATATTAAAACTTGTAATGGATATCCCATTACCTGGAAATATCTTTTTTGCATGTTTCTGGACAAGTTGTGTGGGAATAGTCAGCGTGGCTGTCATCAGGGCTTCGTTGTCTATCATGTCAGCATGCATAATGGATCTAGTTTTGTTTTCCTTATCCAAGTAGGTGCTATAGACGACCATTATGTCCCCGATGAACACTTTTCCAGTTCGACGACTGTTCAAGCCCTCCATTGATAGTATTTTGGGTGTTATAAGTTTAGACCTGGTGACATTTTTTGAACATGAAAAGTAATGTGAATGGTAGTCGGCATTATTTTTTTGTTTTCTTTTTTCTTGGCATAAATGTACAAGTAGATGCACAACTTGGATGAAGTGTGGAGCTAGAGTTTTGCAACCAAACCTCTTATTCTGTGGAACTTACGCTATGCTTGGCGTCTCACTTGCACTCGTTGATATTTCTTGTGAACTGCAAATTATGTGTTGCAGATGACATCAACATATTTACCATATAATAGATGAATAAATAGTTGAGGATATTTGTTTTGTAAACATATGAGGAACACAATATATGCATATTTACCTTTGGCCTTGTCAATCTGTTGATGTTTGCGCTGATTGACTGCTCATGACCATGTCACTAGTCCAACATTTTTTGATGCAAGCATGTGTAGATGAACATCAAAAGGACTAAATAAGAATATGACTTGTATATTGTCCATAATTTTTCTAAATCCAGAAAGCGAAAGTAGACGAAAAAAACGAAGGGGAATTTGGTTAAGTATAGAAGAGGGAAAAAAATGGATAATAAAAGGTAGGAAAATTAGAAATGGGGAGGGCAATGTTTGGAAGCGGGAAGTCTCAACAAAGGCCCATTGTTTCCAAATCATAATTTTCTAGTCAATATTATATGCACCCACCCATTTTGTGTGTTTGATTTACTAGGACAATTGGTATACCTTTTCAAAGATTGTGCTTCAACCCCCTATGTTGTGGCACATAAGAATTAATATTCCTTTCCAACCAATATGTTTATTTCAATGTAGAAACACTGAACATACATTGGACATGAAGGTAAGTTAGTATGCAGAAAGACATGTAAAAGAAAGAAATACAGTTCTATTTATTTCAATGTAGCAACAAAGATAATACAATTCACATGAGGATAAGTGTTGCAAACCACCTCAGTCATCCCTTGATTGTGGTACTAAACACAATTGTTAACTCCTATGGGAATGAGACCTTCAGGTGGCAAAAATTATACAATAGTGACTCTGAATTCATTTCTACATATCAAACACTAAGTGTAGGGAAAAAAGTACCAGACTTCCACCTTTAGGATATCCTCTTGTGCTAACTAGGCCACCTTTGTGTTCCTTCAAGTGAGCATGCGAGGATAATTTGGGAGGCACATTATATTCAGTTGGTATGGAAATTCAGTGTGGAAAATACAGTAACAATACTTTAGAAGTATTTCTGTTGGCCAAAGCTTCAATGGGAAATCGACTAGTATATCGGGTCATGCATTACTCATGCCATTTCTAAACAATTATCAAGAAGAAAGGGATGTATAATCCTCTCCCTATCCTAGACAAGCCCTGGGAGTCAATCTCCATGGATTACATGTCAACTTTTCCCTCCACTAAGTATGGTCACGATTGTGTCTTTGTGGATTTCGATCAGTTCTCTAAGATGGCCATTTTGGTACCACGTAAAAAGAGTATCACAACTAAGGCCATTGTTAGGATCATCTTTAACCGTTTTTGGGTTCATTTTTTTTTCTCCTGTGAACCGTATTAAGATAGGGATAACATGTTCCTTAGTGTGTTCTGGTCCAACTTATGGTCTCTGATGGACAACAAGTTTATCAAATCGAATTCCTTTCATTTTCAAATCGATGGGAAACCAAAAGTGGTCAATAGGTTGATTGTGCATATCCTACACATGTACAATTTTGAGTATCCATGTACATGGGATGCAATCCTTCCATATGTTAAACATATATTCATGATAGGTTCATGATATATTACAGAAGGCCAATTCCAAGTAGGAGAAACGACATGACCAACATCATGTTCCACACGAGTTTTAGGTTGGCAACAAGGTATGGTTTCATTTGTAGAAATAAAAATTCACATGTCCCCACAGGAAGCTCATACCACTCTGATATGGGCCCTACACCATCACAAAGTCCGTGGATGAAAATGATTTTGAATTGAGTATTCCTCCCTTCCTTGGATTACACCTAGTATTCAATGTGGAGCTCCTTCAACCATATTTCCCACCTTTGCTAGTCATCTCAGAGATGGTTGAGAAATTGGATCCTATAGAACTCTATCCTGACTTCCTTGAGTATGATTTAGTGGATTGAATAATGGAAACCAATATCAATGGCACATGCGAGCATAACATACAAATATATTGAGTTGTCAAATAAGGAAAACTTCTTCAACAAGGAAAATGGCTCTCCTAGATTCATATTCAGTGACAGATTCCCCATCTCTTATAGTAAATAGATGCAATGGAAACCATTGATTCCTAATGGTTAAGGACAAATCCAAGTGGATATCAGTGGAAACCAACCTCTTCCACTAATTAAACATGGTTTTCCATCTCGATAGTCTTGATATGAGTTTTTGGGATTTTCTAGGTCCTAAACTTTTAGGTCTATTTTGAGGCCCTTAATGAGATTTTTGTACAAGTGATTCCAACTTGGCTTTACCTAGCTGTACTTTTGGAAAATATATTCCATACTATTTCATTTCTTCCCTCATTTAGATCATTCCAATGAGCTACTATACACACAAAACAAAGAATGTATGTAAAAGTTATGTTATCAAAAACTTGACATAGAAACTAACACCCAAAAATACATTTTGGCATTTGAAAACACCTTTTGGCACTTATCCTCCTAGGTTTATTGTTTTGGACCTTTAAAGTTCTTAATTTATGTTAAGATTCCATCCTTTCAACTTCTTTTATTATCCTTTTATGAATGAGCGTAGCCGCTATCTCTCTCTCTCTCTCTTCATAGATAAGGTACGACCATTCTAGCCAATTTGTGTTATACATTATTCTATTATTTTATTCATTAATAGAATTTGGGTTTTCACTACATTATTGTTTTCTATGCTATGCTTGTACGTGTTTCATTTCATTCTATATAGAATTAGGATCATGTATGAGGGTCATTTAAAAATACCTAACATGCAAAAACACACAATAAAATGTAACAATTAAGAACAAAATTAAGACTAATATAAATAAAAATAGAGACTTAAACACTTATCTTATCAAATGTCACCAATTGGAAACATACGAGGGATGTTATTCCCATCCATAGGATTTGTTATTCCATTTCTATCAATAACAAGGTGACAAAAATCCACCCTCGTTATGGGGCTATGAGTCCACAAGGAAGGAATGCCTCCTATGGATGGCTACTATCCAAACACAATAACCTAATACTCAGAATCCTAACTCCTACAACAATTCCAATGCACCTTCTCTCTTTCCCCTCAACTTGAAAAATCCAAGGAATGATATCCCATTCTTTGCTACATTGTCCCTCATGATATCCCACTTCCCTCCAGGGATCCATAAAAAATTTGCTAGGAAATCTCTCATTTGGGGATTCTAGGAATCTCAGTTGTAACATGAGTTCTCACAGTAGACTTCTCACAATATCTTTAGTGATTTCTCAATAGAAAATATCACTCACATTCATGATAGCCTAATTATTGGTTTAAGACCTAGCTCCACCAAGTTATTTTTCCATACCCAATATGGTTGCCTTCCATTCCTAGCACTAAGATCCCCTTTCCTCTCTTCCTCCCACTTGTAAAAAGTATTCCCTATCTCTCCCAGAATTTCATTTTCTCCTATGCATGTTTGTTGGCCCTTGACCAAGTTTTGGAGAACCTGGGTCACGTTTGACCATTTTTGGGACTTCGTCAGGCTGGTTGAAGGTGGAGTGCAAGGTGAAGCGGAGATCATGAGATCTTGGTCCCTTTTTAGGGAATTTTTGGGTTTAGGGTTTATGTAACGGGTATGGGGATGTTGGCCCATGGGTTTACCCATGTTTAGGCCCTTTTTTAATGTATAAATAGAAAGCTAAACGATGTAAGTAAGGAGAGACCTATGTGTGTAATTTGGCCAATGTGCTAATTTAGTTGTAATCTAAGTGTTGTAATGTGCTAAGTGAAAATAGTTGTGAATTCTTCGTGAATACTGTGTGTTGATAACTTGCAGAGCTAAGTGAAAGTGATTGTAGGAAGGATTTGTGCTATAACCTAACTCGGGGAAGGAGGGTATGGCGAGGTGTGCGTAGATCTCCTGTCCTATGTGGAGTGGGTTCGTGTGGCTATGTGCTTGTAGAATATTGACATAAGACAATAAAAAAGAGAAGAGTTGGTGGATGTAGCCCCACACTAGGGTGAACCATGTATATCCTGTGTTGTGGTTTCTTTGTGCATTGTGGTTGTTATGTTATTGATGTGATTTATGCTTAGTGCAATAATATATGTTAGATGTTTCTAATATAGTACCTTGTTTCTTAGTAATGTGAATGAATGCTAAGTGCTTGGATGTATTGGATCTTGTGAATACTGAGTTGTTCTGTAATTAGGGTTTTCTTCTATGAAGTGAATATTAATGAATGTTAACTACTAAGTGATCTGTTAAGTGTTGTAATCATAGATCTGTGTCTCAGCTAGGTTGTAGACACTTGATTCCTACAACCACCCCTGCCTCTACCTCGGGTGAGACTTCATCTTCTTCGCAGGTGTTGTCGAAAGGGTCGGTAGTTAGGGTTTTTTTGGTGTGTTGTTGAAGCATTGAACCCCAAGTTTGCCCTTGCGCCAACAAATGGTTCTATTTCTGGGACCTAAAACTGTGATTGCTGGGAACTGAAGAAAAGAAAGCTTTGTGCATAGATTTGTTGCTTTAGTGGGAAATATTCTACTGTACTGTGAAGCTCTGTGCTAAGAAAGGAATTAGATCTTAAGAAAAGAGGTAATATCTTAAAGCTTTGTGCTCTGAGAAAGGTAAGATAAGTGAAAATTTTTGTTTCGACAGAATGGATCTAGGTATGTCTAATAGATTTTGTCCTAGTCTAAAAACTAGGGCACAACTAGAAGAAAGAATATTTGATATAAGTAGATTTGATAAGAATAGTGAAATATATGTTATTCCTATGCATAGAAAGAATGTTTGGACTAACAAATGGATGCAAGATCCTAGAAATAATTTTTTGCAGGTTAGTTACTGTGATCCCAGTTCACAGTACAAGAAAGGTTGGGGGTCATTTAAAATAAAGAGAGGATTAACTCTTTGTTATAGTTGCAGAAGACTGGGAACGATGCCCCATTTTCTATTTTTCTAGGAAAAACCTGGATTTAGAAAGATCAAATATGGAGGAAACAAGAAGAGGAGGATCTAGAATAGAAAAAGAAAGAACTAAGGGATTTCATGGCTAGGAGAATAACTCACTTACTAGAAGAACATGAGGACTGGTTGAAGCTATTGAGGACCAAAGATCTGGACATAGAAGTTGAAAGAACACAGGAAGACTTGAAACACATGTTTGTACAAGAGAGTAGAGCACCTACTCCGGAAAAAGAAGAAGTATTACTCTCAGAACCCTTGAACAACCCATAGTAGTGTGAAGTTACTATACCAAGAGGAGATAAAAATAAAAATGGAAAGAGGAACCCAGTGACTCAAATCGCAGGAAATAAATCCAGAAATCTCAGTAAGAAGAAAGAAAAATTAGGGAAATTGTAGGAAGTTGCAGAGAGAACTTCGCAGAAGGGATGTTTGCATCACTTGAACTTTGCCGGAATAACATAACAACGAATATTGGCACTCCGCCATGACAAATAAATATGAACATTGGAGGCATCCCGACCGTTATCCTGATGCTCCAGAATGGCTCGAACCACAGTTATGCCCAGAAATATTGCCATTAGACTGTTGGGACCGCACCATAGCGGATGGAATTGCATTGATTAAGGCATTCCTACCCATTGAAGGAATTTGTTACGATGTTAGGTATTTATCCTATCCAATGTTTCACCGAGAACACTTTTGCAAACAATGATTATTCGAGCCCACAAAGAACTAGTTTCTTTCGCGCTGTGCCTATTTGAGACCTCGCCACCCATTCTGTTACATTGAGTACTTTGATCACCGACCTGAGATACCTGATCTCAAGCATGCATGTCGTGTGAATTCAATGTAGTAGATAAATCCATTGAGGAGATTCTCATAAACCTCATGGATAAGAAGGTCATGTCCATAGGAGTCCAAGCCTCATTGACGAGAGGAGTGCAAGCATCCCCATCGACTGCTCGTGTATTTGAACCATCTCGAGCTACGACAGAGAAATGAACCAAGCATCATGATGACTTGGTGAATGCAAAGATCATCCCATCTATCCCGCTCGACTATATCCCGCCTCTGGTTGGTGCGGTGAGCCATGACAGTGTCCCGAGGGGATTCGACTACACATTGATTATTACGTACCTCCCAAAGGGGATACGTGCAGTAGGACCACAGTTAGGACAAATCATGATGTTAAATATTAATGACTTCAACATGGGAGACCACAAGAACTATGGCATGGTCGCCCCACATAAGTATTTGACCACGACAAAGGCGAATAAGTTGAATATCATCCCCCAGTCGTGGCCTATGGACATTGCGAGGTCCACTATCCTGAATGTGATGAAGATAGCACACTTTGGAAGGCATTAGGAGGTTAACAAGTGCATTAACAAGATGAATTCTGGGCCTTTAAACTCTCCAATTTAAACGGAAGAAAAATGTATATGGAATAAAAGATCATAGGAAACACATACTATGAAGGGAAAACAAGACTCATATCACCGTCAATTAGAATCTTTTCATAAACAATCCACAATCCGCTTCTTCATTTACATATTCATTCTAGCCCCAAAATTTACAAAGGTCTTCCTGCATAGAGGGCAGGCTCCTCTTTTCTCCATCCATTTCTATATCTTCGAGATAATATATATATAGGGGAATTTCTTGTGGAATTCAAAATGTTCAGACTTCCCCATAATTCTAAAAACAGAGATAAGTTACAAAAAGGAATGATTTATAATAACAATTATCCTATATAAACGAGACCGTTATGAACAGGTATGTCATATCTGGGCCCCCCTTTCTTCGACCACCATCTGTCCAAAACATGTTGAGATGTACTTATTCCAGTCCAAGAATTTATTTCAGCTCATCGATCTCCTTCTTTAGAGTGACCTACCAAGCCGGTTGATTCTCCCCAATGTTTTCAGCCGTTTCAGGCAATTTTTCTGTCTTCTGTCGTTTTCTCCGTTTCTTTTTTACAACTGGCCTATTGATGATTAGGTATTTCATGACGGGATTTAGCCTGACTTCCAATTCTGATTTTGTAGCAAGTTCTGTGTGGAATTTAGTTGCCAATATACATGCAATTACCCTTTCCTTCCTACTCGCAGGTAAATATTCCATGTTTCCTGAATGACTGGTTTCACTGGCTATAGCTTGGTCCATGTATCCCAATTTCATGGACACTGAAATGTTCTTACAGAAATCATAGAGTTGAGAGAATTGGAGATTAATTCGTTTATGGATGAAATGATGCCTTCATACTTGAGAATCAGTATTTATAGAGTTCCTAATCATGAATCACTGACAGATTCATTGACAGGTATGTTGGTTTACCATGCTTGGCCAATCCATTTCAAATGATTAGCTTTTGAATTCGTTATATGGCGGCATTCACCTGACATCATACGGTTGTGAAGTACTGAACGAGTGAAATGGGATGATTCTGACCAGCCATCACCGACCCCATGAGTGTTTGATTTGACATATTGGAACATGTGACATCAGGGCTTTGGAGAACGTGGCTTCAGGAAACCCTCCTTTCGCCCCGACGTATCTCTAGAGGTGACACATGTCCATTTTAAAAACCACAATGGTTTCCTAGGTCCGCCTTTACATGGTTAAGTCCCATGTAAGTTTACCACCCGATATGGGCTTCAGTCGTTGATCTGGATCATTTTATAGTTGACGGTCTGTTGAGTTACACCTTTTGCGCCTCCACTGTATTCGTCCATATGCCGCCAGATATGTCCCGATCCTCCAAAAATATATTATCCAAACTATCAAGCTTTCGCAATGATGTAGCTCTTGCTAAATTCCTGAGACTTGGATCTTATCTGAAAATTGTTATGGTGATAACATAGTCTCCTACTGGGGATGTTATCCTCCCTGTGAGGTTGCAAAGAACATGTAGACCCGATGCTTGATCTATTGGGATGATCCTAAAACATGTGCGCGTACCTTGCTCCTACCATATCACTAGTGTTTTCTGAATTCTAAACTCTGCACGCTGCTCTCAATTGGATACTGAAAACTGAATACACTACTGACTGTACACAAAACTGGTAATATAAACTGAAAAATTCTTGTCTGGCAAGATTATTCTTACATTCCTACCTACCATAAAATGCCGAAATGAATACTTAATCAAGTGATGCTAAAGTGTCAATGCAACCAATCAAGCAATTGGCTTCCTGATTTTTCTCTGCTCACATCTTTCTTAAGAAGGCAGACAAATGTAGAAGATGACAGCTGAAAGGGCAAGTTGAATCCAAAACTTGAGCTTATGAATGAAAAAATCTCCTCCTTTATTGAGGACTCTAATAGGATGGCCACGGGATCTTGAAAACCATGAAAAGTCATTTCTTCTTGATGAGAAAAAACAGAAAGGCAAGATTCTTTCATAAGTTTTTGTTGATCTTGCTCTATTTCTTCAGTTTTGAGAACATTTTCAAATGAAATGGAAGCAATGGGTTTGTCGAATTCTCCATGCATCTCAAGAAAAAACATTCATACATTCTTCAAATATGACAGCCACATTATGTTCATTAAGGCTATCCTTTTGTTCATCAAACAATTTTGATTTGGTTTCATTAAACTTATGGAAATTTGTTTGAGGGCTGCTATTTTTACTGTCAAATGAATTAATAGAAATAAGCTCTTGCTCATAATATTCTTGCAAATGCGGGAATATGACATCATGAACTATTTCAAAGTCTAGATTCCTCATGGATGTATTTTCAAAATCCTCGCTTGTGTTTATGTTGTTTAGAAATTGGACCAGTACGTCATTATTAGGGGAAGAAAGGCAACCTTGAAATACCTTGTCTTGCTGGTAATATTTTTGAACATATGTATTAGTTCTAGGAGAAAGGAAGAGACCTTTGATAAAAAATTCTTGATCGAATTCTTCTTTAATCTGATAATCAAGCACATATTGGAATTCTGAATTGAAATATCCTTCCAAGAAATGATTGTGCAATGCATGTGAGTGTAGTTGGTGTTCTTCAAATATGAAAACCTTTTCATGTAAAACAATGCCACTGTGAATAGAGTCAGAACTCCCTATTTTTTCTGAAATTTCATGATTTTCTCTTAACCATTCAAAGGAAGAAAAACACAAGGGGAGAGAGTTTTTATCTATAAGCCTGTTGTTTTCTTCACTTTCAATTCCATGCTTGGACGTTCTCTGATTTGAAGCACTACAAACATTTTTTTTTAATAATTCGACTGAGGGAAAACACAATGACAAGGTTCTGTTACCTGATTCGAAACCTTCTTTATTTTTTTCAGTATCATCATAGGTACATTTTTCCATCTCTTTGGGTTTCTAGATATGCTCACTTTCATCTTTATCTTTGACCAATGATTGTATTTCTGAATTTACAAGGTCTTCCTCAAAACAAAGAATAGGGTCATCAAGCATTTGAGAAGAGTGATCCAATATCTGTTTTGTTGGTTTGGTGTGACTTGGCATTAACACAAATTCGTTTGCCTCAACAATAATCTGAGAATTATCTTTCAACAATTTGAATGTAGTAAATCACAAGGGTAGAGAATTCTCTTCAGTTGATCTAATACTTTGCTCCTGCTGAAAAATAAATTCTTCAATATCATGACCATCTTTGTATTTGTCATATATAGGCAAATAAACATCATATGAAATGTTGTCTAATAAGAACAGACTTGGAATATTAATTTGTTCTTCAAAAGATTCATTTACAAACTCATCCTCTTGACTGTCTACAAAAGAATATATAAAATAATCAACACCCTGCTTATCATGGGATGGCTCAGAATCTAAAAAAACACCTCTTTCTTTAACAAGTGGAATATAATTTTTAGCACAATCATGAGATTTTGAAACTTCAAGAGGGACCATGATATCTTCAATTCTATGCTCAGGATTCCAATCAACTATTTTCTGTTCATATTCACTTTCAGGTTCTTGAGTGTCCAACCCCTCCTTTTGGATCTATTTACATGCCTGGATGTTGTGTTGAATATCCTGGGAATCATTAAACATTTTCTACAAGGAATTATGTCTTCTTTCCATCAGGAGGAAAGAAAAATCCAGATGAAGAGTTGTTGTATAATGGAGCATGGAAACAACTTCAATGGGTTGAATCTTTTCAGGCAATTCATAGTAAATGCTGGAAAACCTCTTACTGAATATAGAGATAGTTTCGTTGCTCTTCCATTTCAAGGCATAGAACTCTGCAAGTTGTATCTCCAAAGATTTCTTCTTGCCCCAAAGCTTAAAAAAACATTCTTCAATTCCTCCAATGAGATAATTGTATCTAGCTACAAATTTCTAAACCAGTATTTTGTGTCCCTTTTCAAGGATTGAGAGAAGGCCCTCATACAAACATCGTCATGGTTAATCTAAAATAAATCTATAAAATGCTCAAACCATTGGATGCGCTTTTTAGCTGAGATGACATTAGTTTCTCCATCAAACACAGGTAGATATTCATGGTGATTTGGCGGGAAATCATGGAGGACTTGGGGTAGTTTCATGGGTATGTATCTATGTTGGGATCTAGAGGACATTGGACTAGGACCAGGGGGAGAGACATAGGATTTGGATTTATGGGGTTCATTGACTTGGTCATGGTCATCACATGGACCAGATGGGAATTTTTTATCAACATCAGTGATACAGTGAGGATATGCATGTACAACTTTAAGAGGAGGATATATAATTGCAGGATCCTCATGATTATCATTAGAATGTAGTAGGTAAATAAAAAACTATTTCGCATATTCAAGGAAGGAGCAGAGGCAACTTATAACAAACAATACAATTGCTTGGAAAAAATCCAATTTTAAGTACTTGTTTTCTTCCATAATTCCTTTTCATACCTTTTTCAAGGGATCTAATTTCCCAGTGGAGTCTTTGAATTACATTTGAAGCTTGAGTGGAGCCACCAATAATGTTTTGGAAGCTGGATTCTGCATTGAGAGCGGAGTCACCATTGAAAATTCAAATTTATGGATTCTTCTACCGGTGGAATCACCTTCAAACTGATTTTTTTTTATGTGTGGAGTCGTCAGAGTAGAAATACAACCAATATGTGCCTAAGTGTCTGCTGCTCTCAGACCTTAGAATTCAACCATGTCATTCTTCCCAGGGAAAATTTTTAAATTTCGTCCCCGACAATGGTGCCAGAATGTTAGCACTTTGTAAATTTTGTCTGGCTAAATAGACAAACAATAGAGGTAACTGTTTCAACCTACTTTAGATTCGAGGCACTAGCCTACTCAACTCAGAGAGGACTCTCTCGTGTCGCTAGGTATGTCTATGGAAATCAATGGCTAGATTTGGTTTGTTTTAGGGTTTTTATTAAAATGATTGGAGGAATGAAGATGACATTTGGGCTATGGAGTCTAGAATAAATAATACATTGTCCAACCATGGGAGCTATTAAGAGGAAAAGGCTAAATCAAGTAGTGAGTCTGAGTTTATATGAAAAATTTGCATGGTATCAAAGGAAAAGGAAACATATAACTATATCAGAGCATTATTGGAATGAATTATGAATTAGTTTTGAAGAGATAACATAGTCTAAATTGCTAAGCCAAGAGTATCAAATGACGAATTTTCAGCCTTTAAACTCTCCAATTTAAACGGAAGAAAAATGTATATGGAATAAAAGATCATAGGAAACACATACTATGAAGGGAAAACAAGAATCATATCACCGTCAATTAGAATCTTTTCATAAACAATGCACAATCCACTTCTACATTTATATATTCATTCTAGCCCCAAAATTTACAAAGGTCTTCCGGCATAGAGGGCAAGCTCCTCTTTCCTCCATCCATTTCTATATATTCGAGATAATATATATAGGGGAATTTATTTTGGAATTCAAAAGATTCTGGCTTCCCCATAATTCTAAAAACAAAGATAAGTTACAAAAAGGAATGATTTATAATAGTAGTTATCCTATATAAATGAGATCATTATGAGTAGGTTTGTCATATCTGGGCCCCCCTTTCTTCGACTGCCATCTGTCCAAAACATGATGAGATGTACTTATTCCATTTTGAGAATTTATTTCAGCTCAACGATCTCCTTCTTTAGAGTGACCAACCATGACGGTTGATTCTCCCGAATGCTTTCAGCCGTTTCGGGCAAGTTTTCTATCTTCTACCGTTTGCTCTATTTATTTTTTACAACTGCCCTGTTGATGATTAGGTATTTCATGATGGGATTTATCCTGAATTCCAATTCTAAGTCTGTAGCAGGTTCTATGTGGAATTTAGTTGCCAATATATGCATAATTACCATTTCCTTCCTACTCCCAGGTAAATATGCCATGTTGCCTGAATGATCAGTTTCATTGACTATAGCTTGGTCCATGTATCCCAATTTCAGGACACCGAAATGTTCTTACAGAAATCAGAGAGTTGAGCGAATTGGATATTACTTGGTTTATGGATGAAATTATGCCTTCATACTTGAGAATTGGTAGTTATAGAGTTCCGAATCATGAATCACTGACAGATTCACTAATAGGTACGTTGGTTTATCACGCTTGGCCAATCCATTTCAAATGATTAGCTTTTGAGTTCATTATATGGCGACGTTCACCTGACATCATATGATTGTGAAGTACCAAACGAGTGAAATGGGATGATTTCGACCAGCCGTCACCAGCCCCACAAGTGTTTGATTTGACATATTGGAACATGTGACATCGGGGCTTTGGAGAAAGTGATTTTAGGCAACCCTCCTTTCACCTTGACGTATCTCTGGAGGTGACGCGTGTCCATTTTAAAAACCACAATGGTTTCCCCAATATGGGCTCCAGCCATTGATCTGGGTCGTTTTATAGTTGATGGTCTGTTGAGTTACACCTTTTGCACCTCCTCTATATTCTTCCATATGCTGCCAGATATGTCCCTATCCTCCAAAAATCTATTATCCAAACTATCAAGCTTTCAAGTAGACCTTGATCTTGTCTAAAAATTGTTATGGTGATAACACTACGCATGACACATCGATCATTGAAATAAGCTTTTGCACGTGACGATATACAACATGTGATGTAGAGGTGAATGGAAGAAGAAAATATATATTATTATGAGTTACGACATGTTGAGAAAAGATCCATTTAAGAACAAAACTTAGAGGTATCACAACGCACAATGCACACAACAACCTTGTGTGACTTAGAACGCAAAGAAAACGTTGATGATCAAGTAAGTACTTTCTTATAGTATTGTTTGTGATTTATTAAATATCTAGAGGCTACAAATAATTTGACCAAGAAGTTATCTACTTGCATGAAAGAACAAGGGCTAGAGGAAATCATTTCATCCCCTCTACTAGAAAGAGATGTATGTTAGGTTAGTAAGCATAAGTGCATTGGATGAGAGTTTAAGATGACAACAAAGGTTGGACACTATGAGATAGATGGACTCATGTTGGCTATGGGTTTTGACATGAATATTTTACTAAATAAATCTTGGGAAGTGAAGGGTAAACCCGAGTTAGTCCGGTTTACTGTCCAATTGCAGTTGGTGAATATGTACAATATCTATCTTATAATCTGACTAGATAAAATCAAAGTGAATATAGAAGGGGTAAAAAATAGGAGGATTTAAAATTCATAGATATTATGGATGCGTCTGATCCATATCCTTCCTTTCTTGGCATTGATTTGGATTTTGATAATAATGTTGTGTTATATCTAAAGAAGAGGCATATGCCTTTTTAGACAGATACCTTGTGAACAGTCACACCTGTAGATCCTTATGAGGGGGAATGATACAATATTGAGTCGGTGGAAGAATATGCACGGATCTCTGTGATTGAAAATATCTATAAGGTTTCTAGGAATAGGGATGACTACATTAACCCCACCACAAATGGAGAGATGAGTTGGAGAAGTGTCAATTATTATGACACAGATTCTGAAGCAACCATGGAAAGGTGTCAAAATAANCTATAAGGTTTCTAGGAATAGGGATGACTACATTAACCCCACCACAAATGGAGAGATGAGTTGGAGAAGTGTCAATTATTATGACACAGATTCTGAAGCAACCATGGAAAGGTGTCAAAATAAGTTATATGAGGTGTCAATAATGAGGTGTGCCCATATCTTGACAAAGGAGTGAAAGGATGAACTTGGATCCTATTGGTATGGTGGATCAGATCCAATGGACACATTCATGGCATGGATACATCATATTCCCAAATATTAAATAGTCCACCCTCATTATACAATGCTGATATGGATTTCAATGTGTTAGTGGGATATGCATTGAGATCCATTTCGAGAATGACCAACTATCAAAGCCTCCATGCTGGAAATATTTCTACTCGACATGGACATTCATCGATACACTTTCCCTTGTGAAAGGAAGTGAATAACTAGAAACGATGCAACTCACATAGTCAATACCTGCATATCAGACACATACTTCTTAAGAAACATCCAATATCATAACTTCCCCAATTCTATAGTGGGAATGGAAGAAACACCTCGATGCCTCATGAATAAATATTCCCATCACGCATGTTCTCCAACTCCATCTAGCTCCGAGACAACTCCAGAATTACTGCAAAAGAAATGGTTAGTCAAAGGATATTATGGGTACCCATTGATATTACACATGTACTCTCCCCATGACCATTGACAGGTTACACCTATATGAGAATACAATGTAACCCACCTAGGGTCACTGCATCTATCTAAATCACTAGTTTGATCTAGTTGGGGTGCATTGGAACATGTGTCGCACTATCGACGATTCAATTCATGCATGTGTCACGAAATCTAAAATAATATTCAAATTCCAAGAGCCATAGACAAAAAATGATTA
The DNA here is from genome assembly GCA_009831015.1 of Picea engelmannii. Taxonomy (NCBI): domain Eukaryota; kingdom Viridiplantae; phylum Streptophyta; class Pinopsida; order Pinales; family Pinaceae; genus Picea; species Picea engelmannii. The sequence continues at coordinate 86,069 of ML815402.1, read as the reverse complement.
GTTCTCATTGCAGTCTAAATGACTAATGGGTCTCACTTGTCAACTTCATCTAATTAAAGGAACAATATCTCATTAACAATGTTGCTAGGAGGATGATTTGGTTGATTTAGAAGAAAAATTTCATATATTGCAATATTTGGCAAAAAGATCAACATTAACGCCATTTTACCAACCATATCAAACTTGGTACCAACCCACTCAATGACAATATCACACAATCCCTTCACATGCATGGCCAACCAACCTCCATTATAACATCATATCGTTAAATAGATTTCACTCGGTTCACTCTCTTACCTATTCTCCTCATACTGCATGCACCCCTACCCTACCATTTCCATCTAGTTTTCCCTAGTCCCAACTATTAGCACATGAAATGTTCAAGAGTTAAAAAATTTTGACCTTATTCCATGTAAGAGTCTTGGTGTCATGGTATCAATTATCATCATGAAGGAGTACCAGAACCAAAAGATGAATACAAAATGATCGTCCACATCAGAATCATTTTTGTATAGGTTTATTGTTTTGCATGCAGTTACAACATTAAGTGATGGTTTTGGATTTTGAGTTAAACTTAGCATATTTTTATGTTTCTTCAAGGTTACTTTAGGTTGAAAAAAGATTGCAACATATTATGGAAGGTCTATCCTACTTTAGGTACAAGTTTGAAATTTTGGAATATTTTTGTAAGAAAACATGCAACTATAGGAAAGTTTGCAGTGCCTGGACTCACTGGCGCTGCAAATTGGTAATTTGGGACAGTTTGTAGCAATTAATGCACAATGGATTCATGTTTTGATTGTAACTTTTGAATTCCAATCTGGTTCTTCTAAAATTTCGTGTGGAGAAGAACCATATTACCATTGAATTTGTGACAAAACATCATCCCAACCCAGTTTGTAGTTTGGGAGAAAGTCAAAATCATCACCTACAGGAAAGTTCGCAGCGCATGATGTCAAAGGCGCTGCAAACTCTAACAATTTGATAAATCCGAGCTATGGGAAGGCTGCCAACTGTCAGGGAAGGTTCAAATGGTTTCCTAGGAGTTAGTTGGACATCAGGGACATGTGTTCCATCTCCATATCAAGTAGCATGACCTGTTTCAAAAGGCATTTGTCACCATAGAAAAGATCCCAAAAAATAGGAATTTTTTATGTTTTTATTGGAATCTTTTGTAACAGAGTCCTAAATAGAGGAGAATTCTATGTATCTCCTTGGTTTCAACCTTCTTAGAGTAGAGAGATATCTTTCACTATATATGAAGTGGAGTTTGAGAAGGAAAGGGTTGGATTCATGATCCAAGAGAGGAGAGAGCTGGAGGAGAAATTTTAGTTGCTCATCTGTAAGCCTGAGTGCCTGTTTGTAATCAACATTTCTTCCATTAAATATTCATGAATTTTTTTTATCAGATTATATTCTTTCTTTTCCATTTCTCTTGTCATCTTCTTGCTTTAATATATTGTAGGTTTTGAGGATCATAGCTTCCATTGATTGATGGATTCATGAACAACAAAGGATATTTTGTAGCTTTCCCATTAAATCATTGTTTATTGTTTAAGAAATATTTAATTTGTTTGTAGAAAGGATCTATGTACAATGGGTGTTATTCTCTTTGTCATATTCTCTATGCTTCTATTCATTATTATATATCCCTTTTGTCTGGTATACAATTTGATTTCCTTTGATATGTAGGATTTTATGACTCCATGCCCAATGGAATGCCTCTAGGTGTGACTTCTAGTGCTAATAGTTTTTCCACCGTTGTCGGGGATGAAAATGAAGTAATCTTCCTTGGGAGAACGACATAGAACAAATCCAGTTTTTGATGGTGAACAAGGATTTGTCACATGCTAGGGACTGCAACATTCACCTAACGACTTTACTCCACGAAGAAAGAACCTGTTGGCGACTTCACCGATACATGACAGAAATGGAAATGGATGTTGTCCTTGCTCAGAGGTATGCATTTTGTGTTTTCTCAAACATAGTTGGTTTTCCACATCTAGTGCCTACTATATCTAAATGGGATGACTATCTTCCCAGATTCAAAGGAAGCAAGTATGATCATCTCGACGAGCACTTATTAAATTTTCATAGATTCATGCTTGAACATGATTTTGTTCATGAGGATGTCTTAATCAATATGTTCATATTTTCTTTAGAAAAACATGCTCGTGAATGGTGTCAATCCCTCCCCAATGATAACATTCATTCTTTGAAGGAGTTTCACACTATTTTTCATCATCTTTACAAAAAAAATTATCCGGCTGATATTCTTTTTGAAAACTGTCGTAAAGAATTTGAACCCTACATCCAACATTCAATTAGTATTCCTTCTGGCTATAAGGATGTTGGTGATAGCAACACTGTAGAAACTTTTTTACTTGATTCAAATGTGTCTAGAAGTTTTGAATATGATACAGAGGCTGCCCTAAATTCTAATAAAGATCAAGTTGTTGATATGCATCCAACATCTCGAGAACATCTTGAAACAGAAAATTATGAATACCAAGATTCAATTTTTTTTTTACAATCAACCTTGTTATCACATGTAGTTTTCAAAGGGTCACAGGACAACCAAGTTTGTGGTCTACACAAAAGTGTCTGAAAGAAATACTCAAAAGCAGCTCATTTCAGGTTCGGAATATTGGTAGGCAAACATATTCATTTTTCATCTGTAAGATCTGAGCGAGAGAAAGATCAGACATCAACTCAGTAAGATTAAGTCATGACCATCAAATCTCATCGAAGAAAAATCAACGGTGGGGAGGCATTGCATGGATCGGAATACAAATTAAATTTTCCACAAATTCTAAGCCTGCAATCGCTTAGGATCATCGATCTTGCTAGATCAATAGATCAACGGTGCATATCGATCCTGCTATGAACGAACATCTTTGCATTCCGGGGATCGGAAAGGAAATTAAAGTATTTGATAGTTATGAGCTCGAAATCACTCATGGCCATTGATCTTTCAGTGGGGGACACATGTCAGGCGATCTCGTACTCCGGGAGAAAACTAGCAGAAGTTGTGTGAGTAAAGGACTCTCGAAGGTCCGAAGCCCAAACTCCTAAATTAAATCTAGGCCGTCCAAATCCAGAGGCCATGCGTCACCGATTCTCTCACTTCGAGAATTCAACACTTTAGAGGATTGTGCGAACAAGTATAATAAAAAGGCCCAAATCCCGAGCTCCCGAAGTAAATGTCGGTCGTCCAAAATAAGAGGCCATGCATCACCAGATCTCACAGTTAGGGAAATAGACACTTCAGAGGATTGTGCGAACAAGCAGAAGAAAAAGGTCTGAAGCCTGAACTCCCAAAGTAAATCTCGACCATCCAAAACAAGAGGACACGCAGTGCTAGATCTCACAGTTCGGGAATTTCACACTTTGGAGGATTTCACGAACAAGAAGGAGAAAAAGGCCTAAAGCCTGAAATCTCGAAGTAAATCTCGGCCATCCAAAACAAGAGGCCACGCATCACCATATCTCACACTTTGGGAATTTGAGACTTTGGAGGATTATGCGAACAAGCAGGAGAAAAGGCCCGAGGCCCAAACTACGTAAGTAAATATCGGTCGTCCAAAACAAGAGGACACATAGCGCCATATCTCACACTTCAAAAATTTGACACTTCGGAAGATTGTAAGAGATATGCATTGAAAGGCCTGAAGCCCAAACTCCCGAAGTAATTGTGAGCCGTTGATCTTTGCAACAGAAATTAGGGTCCATCCAAGAGTGGTGCATGGCAACAAAAGTAGAGCTTTCCCAAATCATTGATCGTGACCAGATCAACGACCATGCTTCATTGTGGGGACGCAACATACTCGAGCGATAAAATTATAGAGTGGTCCCGCAATTGAGACCATGGTATAGCGAGGGATGTACGTGGTAGTTGGTGGTGAATTACAAGCTAAAAATCAATGTGAATCCAAACTTCCTTTAACGACCCTGCAATCACGTGCTTATATAATGACAAATTTGAGAGCAACACGTGGCAACCCCTAGGTGTTAAGCCCCATCCTGATCCCGATGAGAGATAAATTATTGAAAAAGGAGTGGTGGTTGGAACCTCGACTCACTCCATGAATAGAAGGCATGGAGGATCTGTCTGTGGAGACAGAACTGTCAGCCTGAGGTACCATTATGGACATTTTCCTGCAGGCCCATGCTGTGTTGATTTTGCGACTGATAGGACGATACACACACAACATGACAAAAGAAGGCACATATGAAAGGATTTTAATCAAATGGCCATATCACACTCCTGGTAGTTGTGGACTGATCTGAGGATAAAACGGCCAGTTCAATATTTTGTTAGGGTCATCAACTGGTTGAGAAGAGATCCTACTATGTAATTTTTGATGCGAGAGTTGTTCTCTGGTTATGTATATGATTTGAGACTTTCACATTAATAGAAGTCAGTTCCTTTCATATTCTAGTGTAAACTTTGTTGAAACGCTCAGACATGGAGGATCCAATCGAGGGTTTTAGCTGTATTGTAATGTAGGTTTGATTATAATGTTGCTGTGATCTGTTCCAGTACTTTTTATTTGTTATCTTATTTCCCCTTATGCTGAAATGATCGAGCATGGAGGATCCAGTCGAGTTTTTGTAGTTTCATGGAAATGGAGGTTTGATTATTATGTAGTTGTGATATATTTTAGTATCTGAAACTTATAGTCAAGAGTGCTCTTATGCCTGAGTTTTTCTTCACCAATCTGCTTGAAAGCTGGATGCTCATGGAAGACACTTCCACCTTTCTCACTAAGTCTTTCTTATGTTCACCTTTAATCTTAAACCACTGACTAAAGTTAATGAGGAAGTCATTTCTCTATGCATTGCTTGTCCAATTCCCGTGTTAAACTTTCTTGTACTGAGCTATGTCCATTTGACCTCCACTCATAAAACCAACATCCACCAAACATTATGATGGGTAATAGGCTTATCCTCTTTTAGTTTGAGGGTGACTCTCAGTGCTAACATTAATGGCGCCATTTCTAGGGATGGAAGTGAAGATATATTCCCTAGGAGAACGACAACGACCGTATATGATCTTTGATGGTGAACACAGACTAGGCACATTCAGATTGCATATCATTCATCTGGCGACTCCATGATTAAATAATCCAGTGGTGACTCCACAATTTTAAGAAGTCATATTTTCAGATGGAAGCTATTTTGGCTCGGAGGTTTTCTCCTTTTAATTTCTCTTCTGTTCCTGATTTTCCAATTGTTGTTCCTACTATGGATGAGTGGGGTGATTTTTTGCCCAGATTTAGAGAACACAGAGATGACAGCCCTGCAGAGCATCTTCTTGAGTTTCATGAACTCATGCATCAGTGGGGAATACATCATGAGGATGTATTAATGAATATGTTCATGTACTCATTAGAGGGAGATTCTCGTGAGTGTTATCGATCCTTTCCTCCTGCTAGCATCTCCTCCCTAGAACAATTTCATGCAACTTTCAATATTCATTATCAACATTTTTATTCCTATGACTTAATTTGTCATAGTTGTTGTGAGGAGTATAAAGACTGTGCTCAGGATATAGATGTTTCTTATGAAGGTTTTGAGGATAAAGAAGATGGCGTGGATGAGGAATCAATTTTTTCTCTTCCCTATTCATATGCATTTGATGAAAGATGTATTTGTTGTCTTAGTAAGGAAAGTGTAGAAACTAAGTCTATTCTATAAGTTGATATTGTTAGTAGCCCAGTCTATAAAAATATTAGATATGAGCAACCTATTTTTGACTCATATGATAATGATAAGATATTGTTTCATGGGAAACCTGTGTTTAATAATGAAGAAAAATTTTCTCATGTTGGGTAGAAGATACCTCTTGTCATGTCATTCAAGACTCCTCGTCTATTTGATCATTATGGAGATAGTGATGAAGATGCTGAGGTGTTTTTGTCTCGGAAGAAAAAAACATTAGCAACCAGTTTTCTAATGCAAGTGAAAGCTTTCACCAAGAGAAACATGATAGAGAGAAAGAGCCATCCATTTCTATACATGAGGAGATCTCTTGTCATCATCTAGCAGATGTTATCAGAGAAAGAAAAAGATAAGTGGATCAACAATATGCATCAGCCTTTCACTCACCTGTTCTTTCCATAGACATTTGACCAGATGTGAGCAATTGTAAAGCATAGAAGGTTTTTTGTTACCAGCCTAGTAAGGTTTATCACCTATTTTATGACCCTGCAAGGGAATACATGGAGTTTCATTTCCTCAATGTATTGAAGCCTCCAAGCTTTATATTACCTTCAACATTAGGAAGAAATCTGAAGAATGTAATTGATTTGTTGTCATAGTTTCATTATCCTTTGCTGATTAGTGACAAAGTAAATAAGTTTTCAGTTAGGAGGTTACTTGAATGGATATGGTGGAAGTTTTCTTTCACTTAACACATTGTAAAAATCAATTAGTGTAGGTTTGTACATAAATAAGCTCCTTTTGGAGCATGTTTGTTTTCTTTCTTTTTAAGTAGATAGTGTACATATTAGCCTGTGGTCCTCAGCATGATGTTTTTGAGCTCGAATCCAAAACCCAAAGGCTAAGGCACTGGAAATGAGCTTTCTTTGTAGCTCACAGGGAGCATGCCATCCCCTGTGGAGCCAAATGTTATCACATGTAGCTGTCAAAGGGTCGCAGGATGACCAAGTCAGTGGTCTACACATAAGCATCCAAACACAGCATTCAAAAGCAACCCATTTCATGTTCGAAATACTGACATGTGAATAGATTCATTTTTCAGCCATAAGATCTGAGCGAGAGAAAGATCAGACGTCATATTAGCAAGATTAAGTCATGACCATCAGATCTCATCGGAGAGAAATCAAAGGTGGGAAGGCATTGTGGGTATCGTGATGCAAATTAAAGTTTCCAAAAATTGTGAGCCCGCAATCGCTCAGGATCATCGATCTTGCTAGATCAACAGATCAATGATGCATATCGATTCCACTATGAACGATCATCTTCACATTGTGGTGATCAGAAAAGAAATTAAAGTATCTTCTAATTGTGATCCTACAATCATTTGTGGCCATTGATCTTTCAACAGGGGACACATGTCAGCCAATCTTGTACTCTGGGAGAAAACAAGTAGAAGTTGAGTGAGTAAAGGACTCCTGAAGGCTCGAAGCCTGAACTCCCAAAGTAAATCTCGGTCGTCCAAATCTAGAGGCCATGTATCACCAGATCTCTCACTTTGGGAATTCATCACTTCGGAGGATTGTGCGAACAAGAAGAAGAAAAAGACTTGAATCCCGAACTCTCAAAGTAAATGTCGATCATACAAAACAAGAGGCCAAGCGTCACTAGATATCACACTTCGGGAATTTGACACTTCAGAGGATTGTGTGAACGAGTACAAGAAAAAGGCCCGAAGCCCAAACTCCCGAAGTAAATCTTGGTCGTCCAAAACAAGAGGACATGCGATGCCATATCTCACACTTCGAGAATTCGACACTTTGGAGGATTGCACGAAAAAGAAGGAGAAAAAGGCCCAAAGCTCGAACTCTTGAAGTAAATCTTAGCCATCCAAAACAAGAGGACACACGACGCTAGATCTCACACTTCGATAATTCGACACTTCAGAGGATTATAAGAGCTATGCATTGAAAAGGCCTGAAGCCCTAACTCCTGAAGTAATTGTGAGCCATTGATCTTTGCAACAGAAAGTAGGGTCCATCTAAGAGTGGCTCATGGAAAAAAAAGAGGGGATTTCCAAGATCATAGATCACGACCATATCAACAACCACGCTTCATTGTGGGAACACAACATGATCGAGCGATAAAATTCTAGATATGTCCCACAATTGAGACCATGGTATAGCGAGGGAGGTACATGGCAGTTGGTGGTGAATTGCGGGCTCAGAAGAGGTGTGAATCCAAACTCCCTTTGATGGCCCCGCAATCACATTCTTATATAATGACAAATCTGAGAGCAGCGCATGGCAGCCCCCTATGTGTTAAGCCTCATCCCGATCTCGATGAGAGATCAGTTAATGAAAAAGGAGTGGTGGTTGAAACCTTGACTCACTCCATAAATAGAAGGTGTGGAGGATCTGGCCCTGGAGACAGAACTATCAGCCCGAGGTACCACGATGGATGTTTTTCCTTCAGGCCCATGTTGAGTTGAGTTTGTGGCTGACAGGAGGATACATGCATAGTCTGACAGAAGAAGGCGTAGACAAAAGGATTTGAATGGAATGGACAGATTTGGTAGTTGTGGACTTATCTAAATATAAATCGATCAGTTCAATATTTTGTTAGGGTCTTCAACTGGTTGAGCAGAGCTCCCTACTATGTAATTTTTTATGCCAGATTTGTTCTCTGGTTATGTATATGATTTGATACTTTCACATTAATAGAATTCAGTTTCTTTCATATTCTTGTGTAAACTGTGGTAGAACACTTGGGCATGGAGGATCCAGTTGAGGGTTGTAGTTGTATTGTAATGTAGGTTTGATTATAATGAGGTTGTGACCTGTTCCAGTACTTTTTCTTTGTTATCTTATTTCCCCTTATGTTGAAATGTTTGGGCATGGAGGATCCAGTCGAGTTGTTGTAGTTGCATGGTAATGGAGGTTTGATTATTATGCAACTATGATATATTTTGGTATCTGAAACTTATGTTCAAGAGTGCTCTTGTGCCTGGGTTTTTCTTCGCCAAGCTTCTTGAAAGTCGGATGCTCATGGTAGACTTGTCCACCTTTCTCACTAATTCTTCCTTCTTCTCACCTTTAATATTAAACCACTGGCTGAAGTTAATGAGGACCTCATTTCTCTATGCATTCCTTGTCTAGTTCCTGTGTTAAACTTTCTTGTATTGAGATATGTCCATTTGACCTCCACTCATAAAAACAACATCCACCAAACATTCTGATGGGTACCGGGATTATCCTCTTGCATTCTGAGGGTGACTCTCAATGCTAAGAAACCTGTTTTTGATGAATATTATAGTGATGATGATGAAGAAAATTTCTTCATGACATATTTGGAACCTCTCAACATTGTCGATGTATATGATGTTTATGAGTATGATTCTTCGGAATACAATGGAGGTGAAAATAAATATCTACAAAATTATTTGATCGAGCCTTTATCACCAAATGATAACCAATAAATTGCAGAAATTAGCTTCCCGAATGGAGAACACAACATTTTCAAAGGACTAGTTTATACACATAGTCAACCCATTTATTTTTAAAAGAAAAATGAGGTACTCTGATATGATTTTGATGATCCCGTGGAAAGATATATGGAGTTGTATTGGGGTCATAATTCTTATATTTATGACTTCATAAAGGAATGTTTCCATAGTTGTAAGAATGGGAAGATAGTTCATTTATTTTTCTATTCTCTAGTCTTCTCAGCCATATATATGCATAAATATGGAAGTAGATTTTTAGGGACCTAACCCCTCATGTACATAGAATAATATATTCCGATGTAATAAAGGTAAATATTAATAGGGTCTAGCAATAAGGAAGAATAATTCGAATGTAAGAAGACCTAATAGAAGCTTCCATTTCTAGAAGGATCTTCCTCTAGATGGTTCTTTTGATAGACATATTTAGTATAAATAGGAGTCGAGGGTATCATAACTTTTGTCTTGGATATTATTGTAATAGAGCTCTGCTTTGCCGGAGGTTTCCCCCACGAAGAGGCAAGTGAACATTTCTCTCAGTAATCAAAGTGCTCTTTCTGGTGTTATTCTGGTATCATTTTGGTATTATTGTCGTGTTGTTCTGGTTATATTGTTGTTCATTTGCAATTTCTAGAATTTTAATTTTGTTCTGCATACTTTTTATATCTGGAATATTACAAGTGGTATCAGAGCACTTTCCTTAGAAAAAAATTATGGGTTATTTTTTTTCAGGGTAAAGACATATTCCAACATCTTTAAGCTACAAAGATATGTCGTTATGCACATAAACCCGTGGTCAGAGATTCATACACACAGGAAATACAAGTGGTACTTAAGAGAACATATGTTGGCCACCCTTGTAACCCCTGTTGGTACCCCTTCGAGTGGTAATGAATTAGACAACACTTGTATACAGATCAACCTAGATTTCTTGAAGCCCTCTTTAGATAAAGCTATCGACCACCTGACTTCTATAGTGCCACCGAGAACAACACTCGGGAAGATAGTCTCTAGTACCTGGGTAGTCGGGTAGTACGACTAAGGGCATGGTCTAGCCTCCTTAGTTGGTGCCCTAATATATTAGGCCAAGTACTACTGTTGGACCCCGCATGTATATTAGAGAGCTATAACTCAGGGAAAACCCTTGTCTGTATAACCCTTGAATACCTAACTTTTGGGGACAGAAACAAAAAACAAAACAAACAATATCTATTTCCACGCAACTATGTCTCATGCATTCAAGTTTCCAAATCACTACACTTTTCTTCTTGATTAAGCATTTGGGCATTTCATCACTACAGTATTCTTCAGATCAAAGTATAACTTCGTAGGTACAAAAAAAAAAAAGGAAGAAAAAAAGTATGGATCCTGTTGCATGATTATTTGAGACCTATTCCATTGGATTTCTCTCTTCTCCCTTATCACATTCATACCTATCATTTTTTAGCAATTTTTTTGACCCCACGCGCCCCTTTTCGGTTCCCTTGTCATCATGGCCCATAACTGAAGCCAAGAATTGGAAGCTCTCTTCAATACCTTGCAATCCAATTTCACAGAGACCTAGAAAGAAGTGAGACAACTCAGTGCCAATATTGCCACCATCAATAAAAACATGAATTCCTCCATCGCCGCCTCAATCAAGGAAATAAAAAAAGACCTCAAACAAGAAATTACTACCCATCTTGAATGTATCGCTACGATGATCTGCACAAAGATGCATATCCCTGTAGATCCCCCTTTATCTGACCCACCTTTGCATACCGAAGTTGAAACTTCTTCTCATTCCCATAATTTTCAGCCCCATGAATTTCACCGTGACCTATGCCTTTTGTGTGTGGATGTGACAAAATTTGATGGCTCAGATCCCACTGGTTGGGTAACTCAAATGGAAAATTATTTCTCTTTGTATGACATTACAGATGAGTTTTCCAAACTTCAGTATGGTGTTCTCCATCTAGATCAAGAACGTTGGAAATGGTGGAAATGAAGAAAAACTGCTCGTCAAGGTTATGTTGCTTGGACACACTTTGTGGAAGAGCTTTATGAATGATTTGACACTAACACCAACCATTTAGGTTTTTTGACAAAGTTGAAACAATCTGGCACAGTGGAATACTTTATAATTTCTTTTGAGCAACTGGCTTTTCGTATAGAGGGCATGCCTAATTCTTTTTTCCAAGAATGTTTTATCAGTGGCCTCAAGGATGAGATTCGTGCCCATTTCCTCATGGATCGGCCTCAGAGTTGGGTGGATGATGTGAGTGGGAAATCCCTCTTATGGAATTAGCATTTAAGGACTCTAATCATGCATGTAGAAAATGACCATTTAAAGGCCTCTACTTTTTCCTATTCTCCCAACACAAAACCCCACATTCATACAATAAAAAGGTGAAAACAAGATTAGGTAACTCTACCTTGAATCCTTCATTGGATGTCGATACCTTCGCTTTCACTTGATCCTTACAAAAAATGGCCAAAATAATTTACCAATCTTCATCAATGTGCCAAGTGAGCGATTCCAGGGACTAGTATGCAGGAGCTACTATCTACAAAATAACAATTTGTCTCACCGAGGTGGGCATACCCATGCTCGGGATAAAAACTAAAATCATGGTTGTCAATCAAATACACTACAGATCCATGTCATATAACTATATAAAGTGTAGCCATGAGCAATACACAATGGATATACATCTCAAAATAAAAAGATATACATGTATAGTATCTATCTTCAAGAAGCTAAGTGTCATTTGATGGATGGAGATGACGCTTTCAGAGCTCGAGCAACAACTTCAAGATCTTCAAAACTTGGGTAAGAGTGTAATATGAGTGTATTAATTCACTACCCAAAGGTCTTTGACAACTTGTCGTGAATAGACAAGAGGATCTCGATGATCAGACATAAAACTTCATTGATTTTGAACAAGGATTTTGATTGGTATTTTAGGATGGCCGGGCATGAGGGCAACAGACAAACTGCAGAAAGGCCGACACAAGCTTGGTAAAAACTTCCCTTGGACAGTAGCAAGACAAATGATGAGACTCAGGTAGCATGATATTGACATAAGTTGACGATGCAAGACGTAACGCTAACTCTCCATATGTTTGGAAGAATAACCAAACAAAGGAGGAAACAACTCTATGAGAACAACTTCCTAAGGTCATACTATATCCCATATCTTTGACAAACAAATGGAAAGATGTGCTTTGTCCAAGGGTGACTCATTATGCTACCGACAAAAAGAAAATACTTTTCCCTTCCTCTTTTTGGGGTATATTTGATTTTTTTTGTCTTTTTTTCAATATTTTTGAAAAGATTTGAAAAAAGAATAAAATAATTTTACATTACAAAGGAGGAACGAGTGTCACAATCATACTAGTTCCAGGCGCAAGGAACACACGAATGCTCAGAGAAAAGGGACATATGCAGAAAAGGGACACTCAGAAAAAACCTCCATGGGCCAAAGGTGTTAATATGCAAAGGCAAAGTGCTATAGGGATTGCGAATAAGGCATGCTTCAAATGGTTTAGTTGAGAGAAACATGGAGCCAACATTAGGACAAAGATGCGGTTATGTGAATGCGGTTTAATAAGACACACAATGGTAATGTCCTTCGATGTAAGTTTAACGAGCTCATAGAAGGTAATCTCGACGGTTTTTCATATTTAGAGAGTCTGAAAAAGCGTAAAAGAAGACTCCACTGGGGTACCTTTTTTGAAAATAGTCTAGTTGGTTTGAAAAAGGGGTAAACTAGAATTGAAAAGATGACTATTCAAAATCATTTTAATGAGTGTGACAAAGACAAGATCACTCGACAATCTTTTCATTTTTAAGGATTCCGAAAAGAGCTTAACTATGGACTCCGTATAGGATGTTATTCTGGACCATTTTAATGAGTGTGAAGGAACAAGGTCACTCGACGATATTTTCAATTTTAGGGAGTCTGAAAAGAGCTTAACTATGGACTCCGTAAAGGTTGTTCTTCTTGGCCATTTTAATGAGTGTGAAAAAACAAGGTCACTCAACAATCTTTTCAATTTTAGGGAGTCTGAAAAGAGCTTAACTATGGACTCTGTGGGGGTGCCTTTTTCGTAAATTTAGTCCCTCAGGCCCGAAAAAGGGGTAAAATTATACCCGAGGATACTCATTTAGGGAACCAAAGCTCCTAGAGTATACCTTTGTTCATACAGTTGACCATCCATACTTAAAAATGGGTAAACTATCGTCGGACAGACATGACTTCAAATTTCAGTTTAACGAGTGTGAAAGACAACAAGATCGCTCAGAAATCTTTTAATTTTTAGAGGGTTTGAAAAGGGATTAAAAGAAGACCCGTTTGTAAAATTTTGTGCATCTCGAGGGTGAGGTCAAGAGTGATAAAGGATCATGCAGATGAGGCTCAAAATCATAATCAGGACAAGACAAACAGGGACTCCCGAGCCTATAGTCATTACCAACAACATGGATGCCAAAAATTTAAGTAGGATATAGCTAGGGCATCCATAAAGAGGAAGGCTCTACCATGAGATTACGACACTTCTAAAGCAGGAAAATATGGTTCCGTGTCACAACTCAGTGGGTTCAATCCTATGGAAAAGCGATAAAGACAACAAGATACAAAAAGTGGAGGTGGGATCCTAACTTAAATGTTCAAGTTGAAAAAATGATATTTTTACCAAAGGACCTTCAAAAGTGACCCAAATCTCCCAAAAGGTTCTCGATACCCAAAGTGACCTCTATCATAACCTTCCCAAAGAAACTCCTGAACCATACTAAATGATTTTTAGTTTATAAAAAATGACAAGGGGGTCCAAAAAATGACAAAAAGGGGCCAAAAAGTCTATAAATAGAAGCTGGCAGCTCATTATCACCATTGCTGATTTGGGAAATTGACTCTGGAGCCAAAAACATTCTTTTGATAAAAGTGTTGATTCTGGGAGCTTCAGTTGACGAAACGAACTTCTGATTGGACCAAGTAAGTACTTTTTTGGGGGGCATCGACCTTTAAAAAGGGTCAACCCTAGGCATACATGGGTTGTCTTGGGACAACACGTGTAGGAACACGTGCAGAGTAATTACTACACCTGTGCATATGCAACTGTCACCACTATAGACCGCATATGCCCCCAATTTTGTGAAAAAAATAAAAAGCAAGATCTAGTTTCCCTCTTGAACTGGTACTTGGAGGATGTATGTTCACTGGAGGGAAAGAGAGCATGAAGACATTGAAATTTTGGTCGATGAGGAAACTGGTGTGACTGTTGCATTGAATTAATGTGGGCTATTGAAATTATACCAGTGTCCATTCATGTTGGCACAACCGAGGCTACTGAATGCCTTGATATATTATTGGCACCCAGATGTAGAGGACTTCATGCTTGAAGGTTAGTCATTGACTACGACGACAGAGGACATATACTTCTTGACTGGCCTCTTGAGGAGAGGGGAGCCAGTCAACTTTCGCACATTTCCTTCAGGGCCTCATAACATAGCGGAGATGATTGGGCTCCATTGTGAGGCAGGGACTAAAAAAGTAGGCACACAGGTGCCGATAAACAAGATATCTAACCTATCACTGAAAGTGATAGTACTACTGATTGGGCAGATCACTAGATCTGCTGCACTTCACCAAGCGTCCCAGGTGCACATGCATTGTGAAGTGCAGTGCTTGAATGCACACGTGTTTGATTGGAGCACGACATTACTTGACTGCATGAAAGGCAGTTGATTGAGTGCCGCATGTAGAGGCACAAAAAATTCAGGTTTGGGACCACACTTTGTGCATTCTTCTTCAAGAGGGTGACCAGTATTAGCCCTTGAGAGATAGTACGAGGGAACACAACCACATTCCCAGCCGTATGTAGATGGGTGGCACTGATTCTTTGATAGGGTGGTGGAAGGACCGTGGAGGCATTCGATGAAAAGTTCTTTGACTGGTGGTCTTGCCACATTCCAACAATAGAAGACTACCCATATGCTGGTATTGACTTTTCCAAAGACTCGGATATGGTTGTTGTTGAAGGAAAATATCCCTGTGGACAGGTAGATCTCCTCAAAGAGATATACTCTTAACTCTAAGACAGAAAGTGCTTATCATGGTCACTGAATTCCTTTTAGATCTAGGTGGACTAGTGTGTGAGAAGGAAGGAGAAAAGAAGTACCTTTTACCGATGTTTGTCCCTGCACGCTCCGAGTTGAGCTCCAATCTTTCGCTCTTCGATAAGCCCTGTAGACAAACAAAGTACGACCACTTCCTACTCTATCAAGATTAGTCTGAAATAGGTCTATCTACTAAAGAGGAAAATTCATGTGATATTGAACACGAATTAGAAAGAAACAGGCCAAGCAGATTATATTAATGAGGACAAAACATTGCTTACAGCCGTAGATGGATTGCAGCAGTTCTGCCAAGTCATCCTTGTCTAACCCTTGCTCAAAAGATCCATAATCCGAATGATGATAGCTTTACCGATTGCTCCCTATGAGATCATATGTCTCTTGCTTCCAAAATATCTCTGTTCCAGCACCACTTATGAGATCATAATTTTGGTGTGATTCTTCCTTTTCCAGTCTCCTTTCACCATTAGAAAGCTTGCTTATATAGCCTTGGAGAGGCTTTAACCACTTGAGATATCCTTGGGGAAGTTGAGGATTTTCCTCCTTCAGTTAAGGATATTCCCTAAGAACATGGCTGGACTAGGGATTTGAGCTCAACTACCTTCTAAGAATGAAAAGATCCTTCTCCCATTCATCTCAACAACTCAACTACTGTCTAAAATAGGTAGCGCTCCATTAAAAGGGCCATCCGAGCACTATAGTGCTCCCTAGTAGTGTTTAGGGGAGTGCCAACACTCCTAAAGACACCAAAGATCCCTCAAAAGGGCCAAAGGAGCTTTATAATGCTCCCAAACAGTGTAAGGGGGAGCGCTAGCACTCCCAGAAGAGGTATAGGGGAGCGCTCCCCTCCAAAACTCAGTTTTTGGGGTGCTTTCAGATGGAAAAAGGTTCATAAGCCTACTGAATCATTTCTCCTCTTCCAAATCAAATGTTTGAGGTGTTTCAAATGTCCTTCTTATGTTGTTATAGGTACGACATAGGCATCATGGCAGCATGCTTTCTTTGACACTTGCGACACTCGTGAGCAACATGCGACACTTGTGACCTTGTGAGAAAAATGCGACACTTGGGACCTTTGTAATGATGATACTTGCGACACTATCAAAGTGAGTATTTTTGATGTGTAACAGTTGTTCCTCCCGGGGTAGTGCGAGGAGAGTTGGGTAAGTTTTTAATTTCCATAGTTTTTTATTTTTATTTGCTTTTGTATATATCATTTTTTTTTGTGTGTACCAGAGTATTTGACAATGATTTATTTGTTATGTGCAGACGTGGAACCAATGTGTCTAGCTGATATTACGAGGACTAGATGACATCCTCGTCCCAAGGTGGGAGCATCCAGAGCCGCTGGACTGGCAGTAGCAGCAGGGGGGGCTCAACTTGGGAAGGCAGAGAGAGTTTTGAGGTGGGTAAAGTGGAACCTTACCACTCTTACTCATGTTGTGCCTATGGAAAAGATTGAGGATCTGCCACCCTCTATGCAGCCTCACGTAGTTGGGGTGCCACGGACTTGGGTCCAACATTTTTGACGTTTGGAAAACACCATTGTACACTACGGCTAGGCCAACAGGCCCCGCCCTTAGTTAGGTTGGATTTTTTATGTGCCGTGAGCACTTTTGTACATTTTTTAGGACATAAGCCCCGTGACTCCTAGTGTGTATATTTTTGAGGCGTTCGTGCCCACGTTGTACTCTGATACATTTTCGACATATATATATGGCTCTTTTTTGTCTTTTAATGCTTTATGGATTATGCTACAAATGTATTTACATGTGTGTGTGTGTTTTTTTATCTTTACATGTGTGCAAAATTCCAATCTAAGATATGATTAGCTAGAGTATCAGTGATGTGATTTAATATTCTAGGAACATGAATGTAAGTAATGTAATAGAAACTTTGTTCTAAGAGACATACCCTAAGGAACCATCGGTGTAGGGTAGGTTCGTAAACACTGTAAACACCATTTAATTGAGACACAACCAATTGAGCATCTAAGTAAACCCGAAGGCAAGAGATACCATGCAACAAAGTGTCACTAAGAAACTCTATGATGCCACTGTATTCAACAACGTTATTTGTAGCATTACCTAAACAGATACCTCCTGAGGATAGAAAATGGCATTGAGGTGAAAAAATCACCCAAGATGCGGAAGCAAGCCTCCGAGTGTGTCGACTAGCACCGTCCACAAACCTCACGAAAACCTCTGATTCACTTGACATCTACCACAGTGAAAAGAATGTCATAAAAAATGACACTTGCATAAACAAAAAAGACAAAAAGTAAGCAAAACAAATGTACAGAGACTATACATATGTTACAAGAAGTCACTGAAGGTGACCCACCTATGAGTAATACTTCTTGAGTTAGAGCCCATTTCTAGGCTTAGAAAAATCGTTTCCCTCAAAGTCAACCAGATGATAAGCACCTTTTTTAAGAACCTCTTTAACAATGAATGGTCCAAACCATATGGGTTTGAACTTGCCTGCCCCCAGGGGATCCTTATATTGGTCATAGACTAGGACAAGGTCGCCTTCAGAGAAAATCTGAGGGCGAACAAACCGATCATATTGACACTTAACTTTTTGTTTGTGAGCCTTGTTGACCAAGGCTACTTCTCAATGCTACTCATCATGTTGTTCGAGATGTAATAACCGCTCTTCAAGTGATGAAGTGTCTGGCAATAACTGTACTACCAATTTTAAAGAGGGGATCTGACATTTTATGGGTAAAACTGCTTTCAGCCCATAAACTAGTTGAAAAGGTGAGAAATCGGTTGCAGTCTTAATAGACGTTCGATAGGCCCATAATGTAGAGTACAACATTAAATGCCAATTTGACTTGGTCGAATTGATCGTTCGCTGTAAAATAGTATTGAGGGATTCATTCATAGCTTCCACCTGACCATTTTCTTGAGGGTAGTAAGGTGATGAATGTTCTTGCCTCAACCCAAGCTTTGATGTTAACTCAATCATCATTTTATTTTGGAAGTGACTGCCATGGTCAGTGACAATCTCTCTCGGGACGCTGAACCTTGCTATAATCTGGTTGAACAAAAAGAGAGTTGTTGTCTCTCCATCATCCTTGAATGTTGGCATAGCTTCAACCCACTTCGTAAAGTAGTCTACTTATACAATGATATAATGGTTCCTCCTTACTGAAGGGGGGTTGTATGTAGTGTAATCAATCCCCCACTTGGTGAAAGGACCAACAATAATGATAGTAAACATAGGAGCAGGGTGTGCCCTCATCTTCCGAGAGAAGATTTGACACGGGTGGCACTTCTTGACCGATTCAACACAATCTTTAATTAATGTCGGCCAGAAGTAACCGGTGCACAAGATATTTTGGGCTGTTGCCAACCCAGACATATGGCCTCCACATGCTCCAGTGTGGCAATCATTAAGGACGGTTTCTGCTTATTCATGAGTGAGACATTGATAAAGGATAGAATCTATGCCTCGACGATACAATGTGTCTTTGAGTATAAGATAGTTCTTGGCCTCATGGTGTATACGGTGATGCTCATCACGAGAAGCAGAGGTGGGTCACTTCACAGTTTGGAGATAGAAATGTATATCTCTGTATCAGGGGTCTGAATATGTGATCATAAACATGTCTCCTTTAATAGGCAACTCTTTGGGCATAACATCACCTGACTTGACTGAAAGTTCCGATATGAGTTCCGCAAAGACCAATGACTTTATGGATTTTTCTCAAACAAAATCCAAGTCAAATTCTTGGAGGGAAACTATCCATATACTGATATTTCGGCCAATTACTCATCGTGTCAACACGTATTGAAATGGATTTACAATGACAATGATGGTGGTATTGCGAAACAATATATAATGACGGAACCATTGGACAACATGAACTACTGCCACCACAAGTTTTTCAACATGGGAATAATTAAGTTCTGTTCCAACCAGGCCTCGACTCAGATAATAGATCATGTACTTGGAAAGCACATCATCTTCCTAAACCAAGACCATACCGATGGTCAACTCTACTGCATCCAAGTACAATAAGAAGTCTTTATTATAATTGGGTGGCTGAAGCAGAGGGGCATACATGAGGGTGCATTTCAAAGCATCAAACAAGTGTTGAGCAGCTTTGTCCCAATGAAAAGGGACATCCTTCTAGAGTAAATGCATAAAGCCCTTTGTGATCTCGGCATAGTTTACGATGAAACGTCGTAAGAAATTTTCTTTTCCCTACAAAATCTGAAGTTGAAGGATTGTGCACGGGGGAGGAAACTGAACTATTGCCTCAACCTTGAGAGGATTGATCATGATCCCCATTTTCAAAACTATGAAACCTAGTAGACGACCTGGCGTAACGCAGAAACTGCCTTTGTTTAGATTCAAGTGAATCTGGTAGTAGTGACATCGCTAAAAGATGAGTCTGATGTGCATAGGATGATCAAATATCTTACAAGATCATGATGCTAAGTCATCAAGGTAAGCCTCAAATATATGTTTGATATCGTGGAAAGCGAAAGACATGGCCCACTGAAAGGTAGCTCTAGCATTTTTCAGACCAAAAGGCATTTTCCAATAAGAGAATGTACACCATGGACAAATGAAAGAATTTTTGTGTTGGTCTTCGGGTTTGATCTATATCTGATTGTAGCTCGAAAAACCATCCATGAAAGAAAAGGCCTCGCATCCTGCGCATTCATCGACTATCTGGTCAATAAATGGTGTGGGGAAATTATCCTTTGGACAAGCCTTATTCAAATCAAGGAAGTCCATACAAATATGAATCGTACCCTATTTATTATCAAATGGAACGGGGTTTGACACCCATTGAGTCAAGTGAATGGCGTAGATAAAACCTACCTTAAGCAATTTGTCTACTTTAGCTTTGATAGCTGTTGCTTTCCTAGGATTGACTAGACAAAGCGTCTGCTGGACCAGCTTAGCGTTAGGATAAGTCATGATTTCATGTTCGACAATTCTTGGATTCATGCCTAATATTTCCTCATAAGACCAGGCAAAAATGTCAGGAAATTCTTTAAATAAATCCGTGTAGATTCGAATCTCTTCGGGGGAGCAATAAGCTTCGACGAGAAAATTCTCTGTGACACCAGGGGTTCTGGAGATATCAATAGATATTGTTTCAGAAATGGCTACCATATTACCCTCGGTATAAATTGCGTGCGTAGCCAAGGGATTGATAGGACAAGACTTATCTCTAGTCATAGTCAAAGTAAATTCATCTGCTTCAATTCTTCTTAACTCTAGGAGGAAGTAAGATCTGTGATGGAGATCATCCCATGGTTTGTCTGGACTAGTCACTTCCTCTATGATTTCTTCATCGAAGGGAAGGACTAAGTCTAAAGAATCAGTATCAGCAAGGGAACCTCAAGCCCAAGTAGGCTCTAAAATCGTATCTAACTCTTGCACGGGAGTCGGATCGGGGTTGGCAGAAGTTTGTTGGACTATAGAGTACGCAACTTCTACCATGGACAAGGGAATGGCCATGCCATGGTGACCTGTCCCTTCCATCATGCTTGATGGGGAAGGAACATTCCACGGATTGTGAAAGTAAGTCGTACGAAACGACGAGACTTGAAAAATATCAACCTTAGGCTGGTTTGACACATACTTAATATCGTTGGGAGGGGGCAGGTAATCAAAAGTACCCATCAAAGGTGGGTACAAACCAACCCCTATGTTGACGGTGTTAGGTTGAGGGTTATCGATCATTGGGACCGTGGATGCCCTCGATGAAGGGTCGGAATGGGAGAAAGACAACTGATCAATGGTCACTATCCGGTCCTCATGTGGAAATGACAAGACTTGAAAAATAGTAGCAACCACTACTTTCATAACATAATTCCAACTCCTTCCTAACAAAATATTATAGTCAAGTTGAGCATCGACTACTTCAACTTTGACGCAAATGGTTTTCCCCCCTAATTGCATGGGGAAAGAGGGAATGATTCCATGTGGTCGAAAAGAACGACCGTCGAAAGAGGTAAGAAGAGTTGGTGACAGAGACAAAATGGGTTGGCCTATGGCCTTCCAACACGCCAAAAACATTACGCATGTCAAGGCACCCTCATCAACCACTGTGTGGAAAATGTTCCATGTAAAAAATTTTGTGGTATAAGCCACTAATATCTGAAACACAACGTGGTAAGGGAGACGAGGTTTTAAGTTGGTCGTATCAAGCATGATCGTGCCCAGATTACAAATCTCAACAGATCCTAAAGCGGCTAACAAAGCCTTTCTCTAGGAAGGGAAACTCTGGAGGACTTCCAAAGTAGACATCAAACAAGGGTTTTGTGACAAATCCTCCACCACAGAGTAGTTTTGGGCGACCCTTGCATTCGGGTTGTGAGAAGCTTTCTTGAATTCACCTTTTGGGATGCGTGTCATTGTTTCTCCCAACGTCTTCTCAATTTGGAGAGGAAGAGGGGGGATCTCATCTTCTTTACTCTTCTTAGAGGATCTAGGCATTTCGTAATCATGCGCTCTGGTTGATATGTATGCATCACCTTTCATCATGTACACATTCACGGATGAAGGATTGCTAGAATACGAAGGAGGTCTTTGACTTCCCCCTTCCGTGCTCACTGAGGCTTGAGTTAAATTTTTCCCATGTTGGGATGGGTTCTTTAACACAGCAGGCTATTGTTGTTCCAATAACTTTTGGGCCTTTGCGAGCTGAGGGCACTGATAAGTTGGGTGGTCTTTTGTGAACAAATTACAGAGATACTTCGTCTTTTTCTTTTCAGTGTTTCCCCCACCAGTGTTATTGGTAGGTTTATTATCCTCCTTACCCTTATTTCATTGTTTCTTCTTCCTGTCGAGATGCTGGTTGGCCTTCGGGTTTGTCGATTATATGTTGTGTACATCTGACATTTGGGTAGGGGGAGAAGCTGGACCGGTGGTTTGGCTGGCCACTGTCTGTTGTATCGACAATTTTTGCAATTGTTTTGATAGTGTATCAATGGACTTAGCTCGTGTTGAACTGACAATACCATCGACATGTGGTCCAACTCTCTATCTGGTTTTGTCAAGAATTTACTTAGGTGCATCTGGCAAGATTTCATAAAGTAGGCCAGATTGCGAGTAAATCATCTCAAGCTGTTGAGCTCTCATTATCACATCTTCTTTAGAAAAGACTCCCGATGTCGCTACATCTTTGGATAACTGGGGTACCAAAGACTTAAGGAACCACTCCAGCAAAATTCTGGTGGGACTGGTACTCTTATCAAACTCTTCTAGCATCTCCATTCTTGGATGTGATCGGAGATATGGACCGCCTTGGTTTGCTCAAAGTTGGCCAACAATTCGGTGCTGACATCGTATCTCACAATTAATTGGAAATGGTTTAAGAAATCCATTGGAAATTCGGCGAAGGAAGAGTATCTTGAGCGGTCAAGCTCAATGTACCATTTCACAACACTCCCTGTGAGAGTGCGTTGAAACAAGCGCAACTGGATGGAGTCGTCTTTCAACGAGTTAGACGAGCACCAAAGATGAAAATTAGTCACATGATCACCTGGATATTCGTTAGGTTTGGCTTCAAACTTGGGAATGTCCGAAGGCAACTTGGTCAGCATAGGAGGCCAACGCGGATCGTGATAGATGGGGTCATTCAACAACCTCGTTAAGTCAAGAAAATGCAAAGTTGTCAGGAATGGTAGTTTGGGCTGCTAATTATGACCTTGGAAAAAGGGGCCTGGATTTTGACTGGCACTAGGTTTTTAGGAAAATTTTGGCTGCTAGCCAGGATTTTGGTAAAAACCTTGTCCAGGACTAGCTCACGGATTCTGCGTTTGTTGAGGCATCGTCGACTGACTTCCATAGAAGGAAAAAGGAGGTTGGGCTTGCATTGCAGTCAAAGGATTTTGAGAGGGGATGCCCCCTGCCGACCCGATGGGCATAGGTGTTGAACCTTGCCCGAGGTTATAATGACTTTGGAAAGGGTTTCCCCCTGTCGGCATCCATGACGAGGAAGCTGATCCTTGCCAAGGATTCCAAGGTCCTTGGGGGGAAGGGATTCCTAGGTTTTCCCCTTGTGCAGGAATAGTACCCCACATAGGATTTAGTTTTCCATAACCAGGGTTTCCCCTAGTGGGGAATGAAGTAGACTAGAAAACATTGTTAGCAAATACACCAAACAAAGAGAACAGTGTCAAACCTACCGACTGAATATTAGAAGGCATTCCTTGACTACTCACTCCATACGAACCGTAGTTCATGCTTGTCCCGATGGATTGCTGGTGAACACTGCTGAGTGAAGGGAATGAAGGAGGTATGTGACCCCCTCCGTAAGGGAAAGAATTATAAGGAGTTGGAATACTCCCATGGATCCTTGCAGAGGAGTGTTTGAACTCCTTGCCCCTAGACTTAGAGTTGGTTGAGTGGAGTGAAAAAGGACAACATTTGGATCGAATCCAGGAATTCTGTATGTGAATGGAGGGCCTGTCGCATTCTGATACAACGAAGCAGTGATCACCGCCAAATATGGTAGCAGACCATTGCCCGAAGTAGAGGCAGTCGAGACCATAGTGGCCCGAGTTGAAGTTAGTTGGTTAGGAGGTGGAACACCCCTAGTTGTGATAGTTGTAGGGGGAATATGATAATTCCCTGAAGAAGTTGTGGGATTTGGTTCCATCTCTGCTTGGGATGGTATGAAACCAGACGTTCATAATTTTGTTTTTGAATGTGATGTGTGTCAACGCAACAAGGGAGAAACAGTCAAATATCCTGGCACACTACAAATGCTTCCGATTCCACCTGCTATTTGGATGGATATCTCTATGGATTTTATTGTAGGCTTACCTAAATCAGGAAATAAATTAGTCATCATGGTAGTAGTTGATCATCTTTCCAAGTATGTTCATTTTTGTGCTCTTCAACACCCATTTACAACATCCACTGTGGCTCAACTTTTCATGGATCAGGTCTTCAAGCTTTTTGGCATGCCGCATTATATTGTTTCTGATCATGACCCAACTTTCACCAACAATATTTGGCAAGAATTTTTCAAGCTCCAAGGCACCCAATTGCATCTCAACTCAGCTTATCATCCCCAGACTGATGGTCAAACTGAAGTTGTCAACACATGTTTGGAAACATATTTGAGGTGTTTTTCCTCAGAAAATAAAATTAGTGGGCTCAATGGTTACCACTAGCTTAATGGTGGTACAACACTTCATACCATACAACTACCCACATGACTCCTTTTGAAGTGGTATATGAAAAAAATCCACCTTTAGTTCTCTCATATTTCCAGGTGTCTCAAAGGTCTAGGAGATTGACCAAACTCTTATAGTTCGAGAGGATATTCTCCATACCCTCAAACATAATTTTTTCTTGGCCCAGAATTGCATGAAGCAACAAGTAGATCAAGGTCATTCTAAACATCAATTTGTTGAAGGGGATCAAGTGTTTCTTTGACTGCAACCTTACAAGAAAAATTCCCTCAAGGATGACCATTGTCAGAAACTGGCACCCAAATTTTATGGTCCTTATACTATTCTCAAGAATGTGGGATAGGTGGCCTATCAGTTAGATTTTCCCATTCGTTCTAAGCTCCATCCTATTTTTCATGTTTCCTTCTTAAAGAAGGTGATTGGAACTAAGTTCCAAACTCAAACCAAACTTCCTGAGTTGGACGAAGAAGGCTCCATTTGGATACAACCAAAAGAATGTTTGGACCAGCATGAGCGTCATCTGCATCAGTGAACCATAAAGGAAGTGTTAGTCCAGTGGAAAGATACAACCCCAACAGATGCCACTTAGGAACCAACTACCATTCTGCAACAATTTCTAGATCTCAAGCCTCGAGGACAAGGTTGTTTTTAAGGGGGAGGACATGTTAGGGACCTAACCCCTCATGTAGGTAGAATAATATATTTCGATGTAATAAAGGTCAATATTAATAAGGCCTAGCAATAAGGAAGAATAAGTCGAATGTAAGAATACCTAATAGAAGATTTCGCTTCTAGAAGGATATTCCTCTAGATGGTTCTTTTGATAGACATATTTAGTATAAATAAGAGTGGAGGGTATGGGAACTTTTGTCTTGGATATTATTGTAATAGAGCTCTACTCTGATGGAGGTTTCCCCCTTGAAGAGGCAAGTGAACGTTTCTCTCAGTAATCAAAGTGCTCTTTCTGGTGTTATTATGGTATCATTTTGGTATTATTGTGGTGTTCTTTTGGTTATATTGTTGTTCATCTACCATTTCTAGCATTTTATTTTTGTTCTGCATACTTTTTATATCTGGAATATTACATAGATTTCAGTTTGTGATCCAGTTACTTGAATGGATGTATTGGTTTTACCATATCATTTGAGTATGAAACAAAATTGGCTAGAAGTAGGAGTGTGCACAAATAAGCTTGCCATGCAAGTATTTGGTTTCCAGTTTGAGTACAACATTCAATTTGCATTTGGTTTGAAATAGTATGTTTATGTTTCAGAATAATTTGTAGAAATTTGGAAGGAGGTGAAGGAATCCTTTCCCATGGATAAGGCACTAGAATTGCAATGTTCTTGGAAACTCACATGGAGCATGCCATCCCCTTTGGAGCCAATGTTAGCACATGAAATGTTCAGGAGTAAAAAAATTATGACCTTACTTCATGTAAGATTCTTGGTGTCATACTATCAATTGGCATCATGAAGGAGTACCAGAACCAAAATATGAATAAAAAATGATCCTCCACATCAACATAATTTTTTTCAAGGTTTATTTTTTTGCACACAATTACAACATTAAGTGATGGTTTTGGATTTTGAGTTAAACATAGCATCTTTTTGTGTTTCTTCAAGGTTACTTCAGGTTGAAAAAATCTTGCAACATCTTGTGGAAGTTCTATCCTAATTCGGGTACAATTTTTGAAAGGTTGGAATATTTTTGCAAGAAAATATGCTGCTATAAGAAAGTTCGCAACACCTGGACTCACTAATGCTGCGAACTGGTAATTTGGGACAGTTTGTAGCAATTAACACACAACAAATTCATGTTTTGATCGTAACTTTTGAATTCCAATTTGGGCTCTTCTGAAATTTGGTCTGGAGAAGCACCATATTACCATTCACTTTCTGAAAAAACATCAGCCTGACCTTGTTCGTATTTTGGGAGAAAAGGCAAAATCATCACCTATAGGAAAGTTCGCAGTGCATTTTGTCAAAGGCACTGCAAACTCTAACAGTTTGACAAATATGAGCTATGGGAAGGATGCCAACTGTGAGGGAAGGTTCAAATGGTTTCCTAAGAGTTAGTTTGACATGAGGGACATGTGTTCCATATATAGATCAAGCAACATGACCTATTTCAAAAGGCTTTATCACCATAGACAAGATCCCAAAAAATAGGAATTTGTTATGTTTTTGTTGGAATATTTTGTAACAGACTCCTAAATAGAGGAGAATCCTATGTAGCTCCTTGGTTTCGAACTACTTAGAGTAGAGAGAGATCATTAACTATATATGAAGTGGATTTCGAGAAGGAAATTGTTGGATTCATGATCCAAGAGAGGAGAGAGCTGGAGGAGCAGTTTTAGTTACTCATTTGTAAGCCTAAGGGCCTGTTTGTAATCAAAATGTCTACCATTAAATATTCATGAGAGTTTTTTATCAGATTATATTATTTGTTTTCCATTTCTCTTGTCATATTCCCGATTGAATATATTGCAGGTTTTGAGGATCATAGCTGCCATTGATTGATGGATTCATGAACAACAAAGGATTTGTTGTAGCTTTCCCATTAAATCATTGTTTATTGTTTAAGCAATCTTTAATTTGTTTGCATAAATGATATCTATACAATGGGTGTTATTCCTTTTGTCATATTTTCTATGCTTCTACTCATAATTATATATCCCTTTTGTCTGGTATATAGTTTGATTGCCTTTGATCTGTAGGATTTTATGACTCCATGCCCATTGGAATGCCTCTGTAGACCGTTTACTTGCCTCTCCCTTTCTTACTTAGTCTTCTTGATCCACTCAAGTATAAACATATTTTAAATCATTTTTATTCTGATGGGTACTAGGCTTACACCTACAATAATATAGGTGTGACTTCTAGTGCTAAAAACATCCTCCCATCACCTCTATACTAAGATGACTCCCTTTCCAAAACTTATGCTATGGCCTCAACCAACAAACATAAATCCTCTCCAACGTCCAAGGCACACAAAGACCAATCCATTCCTGAACCAGTGCTTCCCTTCAGCATTAAATTCGACGACCTCCCATTCATGAAGGTATCACTCCTCAAGTTTGTAGATTATAACATTTAGGATCCCCATTTTTTCCCTGAATTGTAGAAAAAAAAGTATATAGAGGTTATCCATCATGAAGAAATCACTACCAAAATAGTGATGCAAGCGTTGGAAAGACCATTGAATAAATTTGGCATCCTCTTCCTCCTAAAATGTCCACATTTTGGTCGAGGAAAAAATGTTCAGTCGTGCTTTATGTTCCTCATTACAAGAGTGCAAGGGGGATACCTTTGGCTCAATCAATAGTATCCAGGGCCACTTGAATGATCTCGAGAAAAAATATCAATATTTGATGCAAGATGTCAAAACTATTGTTCCATCCATTTTGATGGTCATTCCATAAAATAGTTGGCTCAAGGATGAGCCAAATAATAGTGGTGGGGGATTGTTGGCATCCAAAGTTTTGGGTTTAATCATCGTGCATACAAAAATGAAATTATGTACACACACTTCAATTTTTTTCCAAGTCTTGCGTGTTGATATTAAATACTTTCAAGTACACACCTATCCAAGTTTTTTTAGTTGCGCCGAAAATCAAGAAGAAGGTCGTCAAGATAAAGAAAGGAATCATCAAGAAATGTCCCTAAATAATTACTACCAACAACATAAGGGATTGTGGTATAACTGAAGGATGATTTGGTCATGTCATTGATATTTCCTTGAGGAAGAAAGCCTACATTTAATGATGTCAAGTACAAGAAGTGTGCGAGGTAGCCATCAATAGAGGGAGTGGAGTAGAGAAAGCAGAAGTAGAGCTCCCAAGTAGAGAAAACTATAAAAGGCATCAACGACACCAGAATTAGAGTTATACAGTTCATTATTAAGAGTCGTTGTGTCATAGAGATAAACACCATGCTCACTCTAAGCCTATTGTAATGTTGTGCTACTGTCTGAGTATACACAGATTCTGTTATAAGTCTATAGCATGAAGGAGGTGTGCACTACGAACTAGTTCATATTATTGAAAAATTATATGAATAAGATCTGAAACTCGTTTGTTTCCACTTATGGATTCCCTGATGTATAATGCATGTTTGAGTTGAATGGAATGAAAGGAATAATAATGTTATTTTTGTTCTGATCTACTTGGGGTCTATTATGCATTGTTGAGTTATGTATGTGTATAGTTTTGATTCTTAGTACTTATGAGTTATCATACATGAACTGCACATATATTGGTTGAGATGGATCCTTGTATGTATGAATTTCATCACCGTCACAAGACCTTATGGTATTTATGATCTCCTATGTATCTCGGGTGAGACCTTCCTTTTCCCTGATCAAGTATTTATATGGTGATGATTTGGGGTTATTGTTGGTAAAATTTGGAGGAACCCTAGGTATAAAACCCCCAGCGTGAGAAAGGATGCGTGAAAGCATGAAACGGGCCAACGAAGGATTGATATGCCAATACCTTTTGGTCTTTGTGATGGCCTCTGCATCTCGGGTGAGATTGAGACTTTCCTTGGCCCTGGTTAAGGATTGATATGCCAATGCTTTGGGGTTGTTGTTGGTTAGCTCTGGATGAACCTTGGGTCTAAAACCCCCAATGTGAGGAAGGACGTGCGAAAGTGTGAAACAAGCCAAGTATCGGTTCCATTGTTGGGACCCAAAAGTCTTGTATGGAATGATGAAGGAAATAAATGAGTTGGAATCCATCGAAGGAGGAGATTCAAGATTGGGTAGCTGAAAACAACAAGAGTTTGTCATGTGATTGAATGGAAATACATGTATATCTACTCTGATATGCATGAGCCCTTATTTTCTAAATGTTTCGTGTCTATTACATGAATGGTTGAAAAGGAAAGATGCTATCAATTAGAATGCATTTCTATTGCAACCAATAATTTGCGATTAAGATAATATTGATAGATTGAAGGTGATAGATAATAAGTGTTTTCAGGATATTTAGTTTTTGTTTTCTCGAGTGAAGGAAGGCTACATTATTGAGTTTGTTGTAGAATATAACGATTATTTAAGCGAGGCTGAAAGAAAGTTTGAAGAAGGTCCAAGGAAGAGGATGCTAGAAGAGATTCCCTTTTGGATCAAGATGTTGTTCATAGAAAGAAGGATGATGGACATGGATCATGATAGAGTAGCTGAGTAAACCCCCTAGCATTGGGGGGGGGGGATTTGGGAAAGGTGGGGGAAAAGGAGCTAGAAGATGGATCCATTGAGGAGGACCAAAGAAGTTGTTGAGATGAGGTGAGTATTGGAATGGACCCAAAAGAGAAGAGGAGATAAAGAGTCGAGAGATACACAATAAGAGATGATATGAGAAGAAAA
>ML815402.1:33065-51516 GCA_009831015.1 Picea engelmannii | reverse complement strand
AGCCTCATCCCGATCCCGATGAGAGATAAATTATTGAAAAAGGAGTGGTGGTTGGAACCTCGACTCACTCCATGAATAGAAGGCATGGAGGATCTGTCTGTGGAGACAGAACTGTCAGCCTGAGGTACCATTATGGACATTTTTCCTGCAGGCCCATGCTGTGTTGATTTTGCGACTGATAGGAGGATACACACACAGTATGACAGAAGAAGGTGCATATGAAAGGCTTTTAATCAAATGGCCATATCACACTCCTGGTAGTT
The DNA here is from genome assembly GCA_009831015.1 of Picea engelmannii. Taxonomy (NCBI): domain Eukaryota; kingdom Viridiplantae; phylum Streptophyta; class Pinopsida; order Pinales; family Pinaceae; genus Picea; species Picea engelmannii. Next base: position 51,253 of record ML815402.1, on the reverse strand, counting down.
GTGGACTGATCTGAGGATAAAACGATCAGTTCAATATTTTGTTAGGGTCATCAACTGGTTGAGAAGAGATCCTACTATGTAATTTTTGATGCGAGAGTTGTTCTCTGGTTATGTATATGATTTGAGACTTTCAAATTAATAGAAGTCAGTTCCTTTCATCTTCTGGTGTAAACTTTGCTGAAACACTCAGACATGGAGGATCCAGTCGAGGGTTTTAGCTGTATTGTCATGTAGGTTTGATTATAATGTTGTTGTGATCTGTTCCAGTACTTTTTATTTGTTATCTTATTTCCCCTTATGCTGAAATGATCAAGCATGGAGGTCCAGTCGAGTTTTTGTAGTTTCATGGAAATGGAGCATTGATTATTATGCAGTTGTGATATATTTTACTATCTGAAACTTATAGTCAAGAGTGCTCTTATGCCTGAGTTTTTCTTCACCAATCTTCTTGAAAGCCGGATGCTCATGGAAGACACTTCCACCTTTCTCACTAAGTCTTTCTTATGTTCACCTTTAATCTTAAACCACTAACTGAAGTTAATGAGGACATCATTTCTCTATGCATTGCTTGTCCAATTCCTGTGTTAAACTTTCTTGTACTGAGCTATGTCCATTTGACCTCCACTCATAAAACCAACATCCACCAAACATTCTGATGGGTAATAGGATTATCCTCTTGTAGTTTGAGGGTGACTCTCAGTGCTAACATTAATGGCGCCATTTCTAGGGATGGAAGTGAAGATATATTCCCTGGGAGAACAACAACGACCATATATGATCTTTGATGGTGAACACAGACTAGGCACATTCAGATTGCATATCATTCATCTGGCGACTCCATGATTAAATAATCCAGTGGCAAATCCACAATTTTAAGAAGTCATATTTTCAGATGGAAGCTATTTTGGCTTGGAGGTTTCCTCCTTTTAATTTCTCTTTTGTTCTTGATTTTCCAAATGTTGTTCCTACTATGGATGAGTGGGGTGATTTTTTGCCCAGATTTAGAGAACACAGAGATGACAGCCCGGCAGAGCATCTTCTTGAGTTTCATGAACTCATGCATCAGTGGGGAATACATCATGAGGATGTATTAATGAAGATGTTCATGTACTCATTAGAGGGAGATTCTCGTGAGTGGTATCGATCCTTTCCCCCTGCTAGCATCTCCTCCCTAGAACAATTTCATGCAATTTTCAATATTCATTATCAACAGTTTTATTCCTATGACTTAATTTGTCATAGCTGTTGTGAGGAGTATAAATATTGTGCTTAGGATATAGATGTTTCTTATGAAGGTTTTGAGGATAAAGAAGATGGCGTGGATGAGGAATCAATTTTTTCTCTTCCCTATTCATATGCATTTGATGAAAGTTGTATTTGTTGTCTTAGTAAGGAAAGTGTAGAAACCAAGTCTATTCTATAAGTTGATATTGTTAGTAGCCCAGTCTATAAAAATATTAGATATGAGCAACCTATTTTTGACTCATATGATAATGATAAGATATTGTTTCCTGGGAAACCTATGTTTAATAATGAAGAAAAATTTTCTCATGTTGGGTAGAAGATACCTCTTGTCATGTCATTCAAGACTCCTCCTCTATTTGATCATTATGGAGATAGTGATGAATATTCTGAGGTGTTTTTGTCTCGGAAGAAAAAAACATTAGCAACCAGATTTCTAATGCAAGTGAAAGCTTTCACCAAGAGAAACATGATAGAGAGAAACAACCATCCATTGATATACATGAGGAGATCTCTTGTCATCATCTAGCAGATGTTATCAGAGAAAGAAAAATATAAGTGGATCAACAATATGCATCAGCCTTTCACTCACCTGTTCTCTCCATAGACATTCGACCAGATGTGAGCAATTGTAAAGCATAGAAGGTTTTTTGTTACCAGCCTAGTAAGGTTTATCACCTATTTTATGACCCTGCAAGGGAATACATGGAGTTTCATTTCCTCAATGTATTGAAGCCTCCAAGCTTTATCTTACCTTCAACATTAGGAAGAAATCTGAAGAATGTAATCGATTTGTTGTCATAGTTTCATTATCCTTTGCTGATTAGTGACAAAGTAAATAAGTTTTCAGTTAGGAGGTTACTTGAATGGATATGGTGGAAGTTTTATTTCACTTAACACATTGTAAAAATCAATTAGTGTAGGTTTGTACATAAATAAGCTCCTTTTGGAGCATGTTTGTTTGCTTTCTTTTTAAGTAGATAGTGTACATATTATCCTATGGTCCTCAGCATGATGTTTTTGAGCTCGAATCCAAAACCCAAAGGCTAAGGCACTGGAAATGCACTTTCTTTGTAGCTCACAGGGAGCATGCCATCCCCCGTGGAGCCAAATGTTATCACATGTAGCTGTCAAAGGGTCGCAGGATGACCAAGTCAGTGGTCTACACATAAGCATCCAAACACAGCATTCAAAAGCAACCCATTTCATGTTCAAAATACTGACATGTGAATAGATTCATTTTTCAGCCATAAGATCTGAGCGAGAGAAATATCAGACGTCATATTAGCAAGATTAAGTCATGACCATCAGATCTCATCAGAGAGAAATCAAAGGTGGGAAGGCATTGTGGGTATCGTGATGGAAATTAAAGTTTCCAAAAATTGTGAGCCCGCAATCGCTCAGGATCATCGATATTGCTAGATCAACAGATCAATGATGCATATCGATTCCACTATGAACGATCATCTTCACATTGTGGTGATCAGAAAAGAAATTAAAGTATCTTCTAATTGTGAGCCTACAATCATTTGTGGCCATTGATCTTTCAGCAGGGGACACATGTCATCCAATCTTGTACTCTGGGAGAAAACAAGTAGAAGTTGAGTGAGTAAAGGACTCCTGAAGGCCCGAAGCCTGAAATCCCAAAGTAAAACTCGGTCGTCCAAATATAGAGGCCATGCATCACCAGATCTCTCACTTCGGGAATTCATCACTTCAGAGGATTGTGCGAACAAGAAGAAGAAAAAGACCTGAAGCCCGAACTCTCAAAGTAAATGTCGATCATACAAAACAAGAGGCCAAGTGTCACCAGATATCACACTTCAGGAATTTGACACTTCAGAGGATTGTGTGAACAAGTACAAGAAAAAGGCCCGAAGCCCAAACTCCCAAAGTAAATCTTGGTCGTCCAAAACAAGAGGATATGCGACGCCATATCTCACACTTCAGGAATTCGACACTTTGGAGGATTGTGTGAAAAAGAAGGAGAAAAAGGCCCAAAGCTCGAACTCTCGAAGTAAATCTTAGCCATCCAAAACAAGAGGACACGCGACACCAGATCTCACACTTCGAGAATTCGACACTTCAGAGGATTATAAGAGCTATGCATTGAAAAGTCTTGAAGCCCTAACTCCTGAAGTAATTGTGAGCCATTGATCTCTGCAGCAGAAAGTAGGGTCCATCTAAGAGTGGCATGTGGAAAAAAAAGAGGGGCTTTCCAAGATCATAGATCACGACCATATCAACAACCACGCTTCATTGTGGGGACACAACATGATCGAGCGATAAAATTCTAGAGATGTCCCACAATCGAGACCATGGTATAGCGAGGGAGGTACATGGAAGTTCGTGGTGAATTGCGGGCTCAAAAGAGGTGTGAATCCAAACTCCCTTTGATGGTCCTGCAATCACATTCTTATATAATGACAAATCTGAGAGCAGTGCATGGCAGCCCCCTAGGCGTTAAGCCTCATCCCGATCTTGATGAGAGATCAGTTAATGAAAAAGGAGTGGTGGTTGAAACCTCGACTCACTCCATAAATAGAAGGTGTGGAGGATCTGGCCATGGAGACAAAACTGTCATCTCGAGGTACCACGATGGACGTTTTTCCTTCAGGCCCATGTTGAGTTGAGTTTGTGGCTGACAGGAGAATACAGGCATAGTCTGACAGAAGAAGGCATAGACAAAAGGCCTTGAATGGAATGGCCAGATTTGGTAGTTGTGGACTGATCTAAATATAAATCTATTAGTTCAATATTTTGTTAGGGTCTTCAACTGGTTGAGCAGAGCTCCCTACTATGCAATTTTTTATGCCAGATTTGTTCTCTGGTTATGTATATGATTTGATACTTTCACATTAATAGAATTTAGTTTCTTTCATCTTCTTGTGTAAACCGTGGTAAAACACTTGGGCATGGAGGATCCAGTTGAGGGTTGTAGTTGTATTGTAATGTAGGTTTGATTATAATGAGGTTGTGACCTGTTCCAGTACTTTTTCTTTGTTATATTATTTCCCCTTATGCTGAAATGTTTGGGCATGGAGGATCCAATCGAGTTTTTGTAGTTGCATGGTAATGGAGGTTTGATTATTATGCAACTATGATATATTTTGGTATCTGAAACTTATGTTCAAGAGTGCTCTTGTGCCTAGGTTTTTCTTCACGAAGCTGCTTGAAAGTTGGATGCTCATGGTAGACTTGTCCACCTTTCTCACTAATTCTTCCTTCTTCTCACCTTTAATATTAAACCACTGACTGAAGTTAATGAGGACCTCATTTCTCTATGCATTCCTTGTCTAGTTCCTGTGTTAAACTTTCTTGTACTGAGATATGTCCATTTGACCTCCACTCATAAAAAAAACATCCACCAAACATTCTGATGGGTACTGGGCTTATCCTCTTGCATTCTGAGGGTGACTCTCAATGCTAAGAAACCTATTTTTGATGAATATTCTAGTGATGATGATGAAGAAAATTTCTTCATGACATATTTGGAACCTCTCAACATTGTCGATGTATATGATGTTTATGAGTATGATTCTTCGGAATACAATGGAGGTGAAAAGAAATAGCTACAAAATTATTTGATCTAGCCTTTATCACCAAATGATAACCAATAAATTGTAGAAATTAGCTTCCCGAATGGAGAACACAACATTGTCAAAGGACTAGTTTATACACATAGTCAACCCATTTATTTTTAAAAGAAAAATGAGGTACTCTCATATGATTTTGATGATCCCGTGGAAAGATATATGGAGTTGTATTGGGGTCATCATTCTTATATTTATGACTTCATAAAGGAATATTTCCATAGTTGTAAGAATGGGAAGATAGTTCATTTCTTTTTCTATTCTCTAGTCTTCTCAGCCATATATATGCATAAATATGGAAGTATATTTTTAGGGACCTAACCCCTCATGTACGTAGAATAATATATTCCGATGTAATAAAGGTAAATATTAATAGGGTCTAGCAATAAGGAAGAATAATTCGAATGTAAGAAGACCTAATAGAAGCTTCTGTTTCTAGAAGGATCTTCCTCTAGATGGTTCTTTTGATAGACATATTTAGTATAAATAGGAGTCGAGGGTATGATAACTTTTGTCTTGGATATTATTGTAATAGAGCTCTGCTTTGCCAGAGGTTTCCCCCACGAAGAGGCAAGTGAACATTTCTCTCAGTAATCAAAGTGCTCTTTCTGGTGTTATTCTGGTATCATTTTGGTATTATTGTCGTGTTGTTCTGGTTATATTGTTGTTCATTTGCAATTTCTAGAATTTTAATTTTGTTTTGCATACTTTTTATATCTGGAATATTACAAGTGGTATCAGAGCACTTTCCTTAGAAAAAAATTATGGGTTATTTTTTTTCAGGGTAAAGACATATTCCAACATCTTTAAGCTACAAAGATATGTTATTACGCGCATAAACCTGTGGTCAGGGATTCATACACATAGGAAATACAAGTGGTACTTAAGAGAACATATGTTGGCCACCCTTGTAACCCCTGTTGGTACCCCTTCGAGTGGTAATGAATTAGACAACACCTGTATACAGATCAACCTAGATTTCTTGAAGCCCTCTTTAGATAAAGCTATTGACCACCTGACTGCTATAGTGCCACCGAGAACAACACTCGGGAAGATAGTCTCTAGTACCTGGGTAGTCGAGTAGTACGACTAAGGGCATGGTCTAGCCTCCTTAGTTGGTGCCCTAAGATATTAGGCCAAGTACTATTGTTGGACCCCGCATGTATATTAGAGAGCTATAACTTAGGGAAAACCCTTTTTTGTATAACCCTTGAATACCTAACTTTTGGGGATAGAAACGAAAAACAAAACAAACAATATCTATTTCCACGCAACTATGTCTCATTCATTCAAGTTTCCAAATCACTACACATTTCTTCTTGATTAAGCATTTGGGCATTTCATCACTGCAGTATTCTTCAAATCAAAGTATAACTTCGCAGGTACAAAAAAAAAAAAAGGAAGAAAAAAAGTATGGATCCTGTTGCACAATTATTTGAGACCTATTCCATTGGATTTCTCTCTTCTCCCTTATCACATTCATACCTATTATTTTTTAGCAATTTTTTTGACCCCACGCGCCCCTTTTCGGTTCTCTTGTCATCATGGCCCATAACTGTAGCCAAGAATTGGAAGCTCTCTTCAATACCTTGCAATCCAATTTCACAGAGACCTAACAAGAAGTGAGACAACTCAGTGCCAATATTGCCACCATCAATAAAAACATGAATTCCTCCATCGCCGCATCAATCAAGGAAATAAAAAAAGACCTCAAACAAGAAATTACTACCCATATTGAATGTATCACTATGATGATCTGCACAAAGATGCATATCCCTGTAGATCCCCCTTTATCTGACCCACCTTTGCATACCGAAGTTGAAACTTCTTCTCATTCCCATAATTTTCAGCCCCATGACTTTCACCGTGACCTATGCCTTTTGTGTGTGGATGTGACAAAATTTGATGGTTCAGATCCCACTGGTTGGGTAACTCAAATGGAAAATTATTTCGCTTTGTATGACATTACAGATGAGTTTTCCAAACTTCGGTATGGTGTTCTCCATCTAGATCAAGAACGTTGGAAATGGTGGAAATGAAGAAAAAATGCTCGTCGAGGTTATGTTGCTTGGACACACTTTGTGGAAGAGATTTATGAATGATTTGATACTAACACCAACCATTTAGGTTGTTTGACAAAGTTGAAACAATCTGGCACCGTGGAAGACCTTATAATTTCTTTTGAGCAACTGGCTTTTCGTATAGAGGGCATGCCTAATTCTTTTTTCCAAGAATGTTTTATCAGTGGCCTCAAGGATGAGATTCATGCCCATTTCCTCATGGATTGGCCTCAGATTTGGGTGGATGATGTGAGTGGGAAATCCCTCTTATGGAATTAGCATTTAAGGACTCTAATCATGCATGTAAAAAATGACCATTTAAAGGCCTCTACTTTTTCCTATTCTCCCAACACAAAACCCCACATTCATGCAATAAAAAGGTGAAAACAAGATTAGGTAACTCTACCTTGAATCCTTCATTGGATTTCGATACCTTCTCTTTCACTTGCTCCTTGACTGCAAGCCTCTTCCGAAAGATGACCTGCATTCACACATGGACAAACATAGAGCTGCAAACATGCATTTTATATACTAATTGTTGGGTTAGGTGTGACAATATCATAAAATAAATAAACAATTTGAACACATGATATGGTGGGGCAAAAAAAGTATTCATTTTTGTATTAATATTCACAAGAGTAAACTTTACAATATGTGGTGGACACTGCTCCTCGAACCTGGTCCTGGGCTCCTCTTCACAATGCACCAACTACTCAACCTCACAATACAATTGCAGGAAATTGGAGCAAAGGGAGGATAAATTTGGGCAGATTTTCTATACTATTCTTCTTAGCTTTCAAATGGGACCCCTACCCCTTATTTTATAGGTAGTTATCTAGTTGGATGACTGGTCATAGGAAATCAAACAGTTTTAGCAATTTCCCGAAACTCTATTTCCCGTCTGCAACTTTCCATTTTTCGTGCTTTTGTCAGTATACACGTGTTGTAGAAGGCCTGCAAGCGTATGGCTATGTGCATACGCAGGCTGTAGAAGGCCAGGGTGCGTGTGGCTCAAAAGAATACGGGTTTTTAGAAGATCTTGGCTCAATAAATTGGCAACTAGTAGGGTTAGAGGATAGGTATGCAGGTTGGGTGTAAAGTAGGTTTATAACAGATGACCCCTAAAGTGTGAGGTCAGAAGATCATCTAATGGCCAAAATAATTTACCAATCTTCATCAATGTGCCAAGTGAGCGATCCCAGGGACTAGTATGCAGGAGCTACTATCTACAAAATAACAATTTGTCTCACCAAGGCGGGCATACCCATGCTCGAGATAAAAACTAAAATCATGGTTGTCAATCAAATACACTACAGATCCATGTCATATAACTATATAAAGTGTAGCCATGAGCAATACACAATGGATATACATCTCAAAATAAAAAGATATACATGTATAGTATCTATATTCAAGAAGCTAAGTGTCATTTGATGGCTGGAGATGACGCTTTCAGAGCTCGAGCAACAACTTCAAGATCTTCAAAACTCGGGTAAGAGTGTAATATGAGTTTATTAATTCACTACCCAAAGGTCTTCGACAACTTGTCGTGAATAGACAAGAGGATCCTGATGATCAGACATAAAACTTCATTGATTTTGAACAAGGATTTTGATTGGTATTTTAGGATGGCCGAGCATGAGGGCAAGAGACAAACTGCAGAAAGGCTGACATGAGCTTGGTAAAAAATTCCCTTGGATAGTAGCATGACAAATGATGAGACTCAGGTAGCATGATATTGACATAAGTTGACGATGCAAGACGTAACGCTAACTCTCCATATGTTTGGAAGAATAACCAAACAAAGGAGGAAACAACTCTATGAGAACAGCTTCCTAAGGTCATACTATATCCCATATCTTTGACAAACAAATGGAAATATGTGCTTTGTCCAAGGGTGACTCAGTATGCTGCCAACAAAAAGAAAATACTTTTCCCTTCCTCTTTTTGGGGTATATTTGATTGTTTTTGTCTTTTTTCAATATTTTTGAAAATATTTGAAAAAAGAATAAAATAATTTTACATTACAAAGGAGGAATGAGTGTCACAATCATACTAGTTCCAGGTGCAAGGAACACATGGATGCTCAGAGAAAAGGGACATATGCAAAAAAGGGACACTCAGAAAAAACCTCCATGGGCCAAAGGTGTTAATATGCAAAGGCAAAGTGCTACAGGGCTTGCGAATAAGGCATGCTTCATATGGTTCAGTTGAGAGAAACATGGAGCCAACATTAGGCCAAAGACGCAGTTATGTGAATGCAGTTTAATAAGACACACAATGGTAATGTCCTTCGATATAAGTTTAACGAGATCGTAGAAGGTAATCTCGATGGTTTTTCATATTTAGAGAGTCTGAAAAAGCGTAAAAGAAGACTCCACTGGGGTACCTTTTTTGAAAATAGTCTAGTCGGTTTGAAAAAGGGGTAAACTAGCACTGAAAATATGACTATTCAAAATCATTTTAACGAGTGTGACAAAGACAAGATCACTCGACAATATTTTCATTTTTAAGGAGTCTGAAAAGAGCTTAACTATGGACTCCGTATAGGATGTTCTTCTGGACCATTTTAATGAGTGTGAAGGAACAAGGTCACTCGACGATATTTTCAATTTTAGGGAGTTTGAAAAGAGCTTAACTATGGACTCTGTAAAGGTTGTTCTTCTTGGCCATTTTAATGAGTGTGAAAAAACAAGGTCACTCAACAATCTTTTCAATTTTAGGGAGTCTAAAAAGAGCTTAACTATGGACTCTGTGGGGGTGCCTTTTTCGTAAATTTAGTCCCTCAGGCCCAAAAAAGGGGTAAAATTATACCTGAGGATACTCGTTTAGGGAACCAAAGCTCCTAGAGTATACCTTTTTCGTACAGTTGACCATCCAGACTAAAAAATGGGTAAACTACCTTCGAACAAACATGACTTCAAATTTCAGTTTAACGAGTGTGAAAGACAACAAGATCGCTCAGAAATATTTTCATTTTTAGAGGGTTTGAAAAGGGATTAAAAGAAGACCCGTTTGTAAAATTTTGGGAGTCTCGAGGGTGAGGTCAAGAGTGATAAAGGATCATGCAGATGAGGCTCAAAATCATAATCAGGACAAGACTAACAGGGACTCCCGAGCCTATAGTCATTACCAACAGCATGGATGCCAAAAATGTAAGTAGGATATAGCTAGGGCATCCATAAAGGGGAAGGCTCTACCATGAGATTACGACACTTCTAAAGCAGGAAAATATGGTTCTGTGTCACAACTCAGTGGGTTCAATCCTATGGAAAAGTGATAAAGACAACAAGATACAAAAAGTGGAGGTGGGATCCTAACTTAAATGTTCAAGTTGAAAAAATGATATTTTTACCAAAGGACCTTCAAAAGTGACCCAAATCTCCCAAAAGGTTCTCGATACCCGAAGTGACCTCTATCATAACCTTCCCAAAGAAACTCCTAAACCATACTAAATGATTTTTAGTTTATAAAAAATGACAAGGGGGTCCAAAAAATGACAAAAAGGGGCCAAAAAGTCTATAAATAGAAGCTGGCAACTAATTATCACCATTGCTGATTTGGGAAATTGATTCTGGAGCCAAAAACATCCTTTTGATAAAAGTGTTGATTCCGGGAGCTTCAGTTGACGAAATGAACTTCTGATTGGACCAAGTAAGTACTTTTTTTGGGGGCATCGACGTTTAAAAAGGGTCGGCCCTAGGCATACATGGCTTGTCTTGGGATAGCACGTGTAGGAACGCGTGCATAGTAATTACTGCACCTGTGCATATGCGACTGTCACCACTACAGACCGTGTATGCCCCCAATTTTGTGAAAAAAATAAAAAGCAAGATCTAATTTCCCTCCTGAACTGGTACTTGTAGGATGTATGTTCACTGGAGGGAAAGAGAGCATGAAGACATTGAAATTTTGGTCGATGAGGAACCTGGTGTGACTGTTGCATTGAATTAATGTGGGCTATTGAAATTCTACCAGTGTCCATTCATGTTGGCACAACCGAGGCTACTGAATGCCTTGATATATTATTGGCACCTAGATGTAGAGGAATTCATGCTTGAAGGTTAGTCATTGACTACGACAACAGAGGACATATACTTCTTGACTGGCCTCTCGAGGAGAGGGGAGCCAGTCAACTTTCGCACATTTCCTTCAGGGCCTCATAACATAGCAAAGATGATTGGGCTCCATTGTGAGGCAGTGACTAACAAAGTGGGCACACAGGTGCCGATCAACAAGATATCTAACCTATCACTGAAAGTGATAGTACTACTGATTGGGCGGATCACTAGATCTGCTGCACTTCACCAAGCGTCCCAGGTGCACATGCATTGTGAAGTGCAGTGCTTGAATGCACACGTGTTTGATTGGAGCATGACATTACTTGACTGCATGAAAGGCAGTTGATTGAGTGCCGCATGTAGAGGCGCAAAAACTTTGGGTTTGGGACCACACTTTGTGCATTCTTCTTCAAGAGGGTGACCAGTATTAGCCCTCGAGAGATAGTACAAGGGAACACAACCACATTCCCAGCCGTATGTAGATGGGCAACACTGTTTCTGTGATAGGGTGGTGGAAGGACCGTGGAGGCCTTCGATGACAAGTTCTTTCACTAGTGGTCTTGCCACATTCCAGCAATAGAAGACTACCCATATGCTGGTATTGACTTTTCCAAAGACTCGGATATGGTTGTTGTTGAAGGAAAATCTCCCCACGGACAGGTAGATATCCTCAAAGAGATATACTCTTAACTCTAAGACAAAAAGTGCTTATCATGGTCACTGAATTCCTTTTATATCTAGGTGGACTAGTGTGTGAGAAGGAAGGAGAAAACAAGTACCTTTTACCGATGTTTGTCCCTGCACGCTCCGAGTTGAGCTCCAATCTTTCGCTCTTCGATAAGCCCTGTAGACAAACAAAGTACGACCACTTCCTACTCTATCAAGATTAGTCTGAAATAGGTCTATCTACTAAAGAGGAAAATTCATGTGATATTGAACACGAATTAGAAAGAAACAGGCCAAGCAGATTATATTAATGAGGACAAAACATTGCTTACAGCCGTAGATGGATTGCAGCAGTTCTGCCAAGTCATCCTTGTCTAACCCTTGCTCAAAAGATCCATAATCCGAATGATGATAGCTTTACCGATTGCTCCCTATGAGATCATATGTCTCTTGCTTCCAAAATATCTCTGTTCCAGCACCACTTATGAGATCATAATTTTGGTGTGATTCTTCCTTTTCCAGTCTCCTTTCACCATTAGAAAGCTTGCTTATATAGCCTTGGAGAGGCTTTAACCACTTGAGATATCCTTGGGGAAGTTGAGGATTTTCCTCCTTCAGTTAAGGATATTCCCTAAGAACATGGCTGGACTAGGGATTTGAGCTCAACTACCTTCTAAGAATGAAAAGATCCTTCTCCCATTCATCTCAACAACTCAACTACTGTCTAAAATAGGTAGCGCTCCATTAAAAGGGCCATCCGAGCACTATAGTGCTCCCTAGTAGTGTTTAGGGGAGTGCCAACACTCCTAAAGACACCAAAGATCCCTCAAAAGGGCCAAAGGAGCTTTATAATGCTCCCAAACAGTGTAAGGGGGAGCGCTAGCACTCCCAGAAGAGGTATAGGGGAGCGCTCCCCTCCAAAACTCAGTTTTTGGGGTGCTTTCAGATGGAAAAAGGTTCATAAGCCTACTGAATCATTTCTCCTCTTCCAAATCAAATGTTTGAGGTGTTTCAAATGTCCTTCTTATGTTGTTATAGGTACGACATAGGCATCATGGCAGCATGCTTTCTTTGACACTTGCGACACTCGTGAGCAACATGCGACACTTGTGACCTTGTGAGAAAAATGCGACACTTGGGACCTTTGTAATGATGATACTTGCGACACTATCAAAGTGAGTATTTTTGATGTGTAACAGTTGTTCCTCCCGGGGTAGTGCGAGGAGAGTTGGGTAAGTTTTTAATTTCCATAGTTTTTTATTTTTATTTGCTTTTGTATATATCATTTTTTTTTGTGTGTACCAGAGTATTTGACAATGATTTATTTGTTATGTGCAGACGTGGAACCAATGTGTCTAGCTGATATTACGAGGACTAGATGACATCCTCGTCCCAAGGTGGGAGCATCCAGAGCCGCTGGACTGGCAGTAGCAGCAGGGGGGGCTCAACTTGGGAAGGCAGAGAGAGTTTTGAGGTGGGTAAAGTGGAACCTTACCACTCTTACTCATGTTGTGCCTATGGAAAAGATTGAGGATCTGCCACCCTCTATGCAGCCTCACGTAGTTGGGGTGCCACGGACTTGGGTCCAACATTTTTGACGTTTGGAAAACACCATTGTACACTACGGCTAGGCCAACAGGCCCCGCCCTTAGTTAGGTTGGATTTTTTATGTGCCGTGAGCACTTTTGTACATTTTTTAGGACATAAGCCCCGTGACTCCTAGTGTGTATATTTTTGAGGCGTTCGTGCCCACGTTGTACTCTGATACATTTTCGACATATATATATGGCTCTTTTTTGTCTTTTAATGCTTTATGGATTATGCTACAAATGTATTTACATGTGTGTGTGTGTTTTTTTATCTTTACATGTGTGCAAAATTCCAATCTAAGATATGATTAGCTAGAGTATCAGTGATGTGATTTAATCTTCTAGGAACATGAATGTAAGTAATGTAATAGAAACTTTGTTCTAAGAGACATACCCTAAGGAACCATCAGTGTAGGGTAGGGTCGTAAACACTATAAACACCATTTAATTGAGACACAACCAATTGAGCATCTAAGTAAACCCGAAGGCAAGAGATACCATGCAACAAAGTTTCACTAAGAAACTCTATGATGCCACTGTATTCAACAACTTTATTTGTAGCATTACCTAAACAGATACCTCCCGAGGATAGAAAATGGCCTTGAGGTGAAAAAATCACCCAAGATGCGGAAGCAAGCCTCCGAGTGTGTCGACTAGCACCGTCCAAAAACCTCACGAAAACCTCTGATTCACTTGACATCTACCACAGTGAAAAGAATGTCATAAAAAATGACACTTGCATAAACAAAAAGGACAAAAAGTAAGAAAAAAAAATGTACAGAGACTATGCATATGTTACAAGAAGTCACTGAAGGTGACCCACCTACGAGTAATACTTCTTGAGGTAGAGCCCATTTCTAGGCTTAAACAAATCGTTTCCCTCAAATTCAACTAGATGATAAGCACCTTTTTTAAGAACCTCTTTAACAATGAATGGTCCAAACCATATGAGTTTGAACTTGCCTGCCCCCAGGGGACCCTTATATTGGTCATAGACTAGGACAAGGTCGCCTTCAGAGAAAATTTGAGGGCGAACAAACCGATCATACTGACACTTAACTTTTTATTTGTGAGCCTTGTTGGCGAAGGCTACGTCTCAATGCTACTCATCATGTTGCTCGAGATGTAATAACCACTCTTCAAGCAATGAAGTGTCTGGCAATAACTGTACTATCAATTTTAAAGAGGGGATCTGACATTTTATGGGTAAAACTGCTTTCAGCCCGTAAACTAGTTGAAAAGGTGAGAAATCGGTTGTAGTCTCAATAGAAATTCGGTAGGCCCATAATGTAGAGTACAACATTAAATGCCAATTTGACTTGGTCGAATTGATTGTTCGCTGTAAAACAGTCTTGAGGGATTTATTCACAGCTTCCACCTGACCATTTGCTTGAGGGTAGTAAGGTGATGAAGGTTCTTGCCTCAACCCAAGCTTTGATGTTAACTCAATCATCATTTTATTTTGGAAGTGACTACCATGGTCAGTGACAATCTCTCTCGGGACGCCGAACCTTGCTATAATCTGGTTGAACAAAAAGAGAGTTGTTGTCTCTCCATCATCCTTGAATGTTGGCATAGCTTCAACCCACTTCGTAAAGTAGTCTACTTATACAATGATATAATGGTGCCTCCTTACTGAACGGGGGTTGTATGTAGTGTAATCAATCCCCCACTTGGTGAAAGGACCAACAATAATGATAGGAAACATAGGAGTAGGGTGTGCCCTCATCTTCCGAGAGAAGATTTGACATGGGTGGCACTTCTTGACTGATTCAACACACTCTTTGATTAATGTCGGCCAGAAGTAACCAGTGCACAAGATATTTTGGGTTGTTGCCAACCCAGACATATGGCCTCCACATGCTCCAGTGTGGCAATCGTTAAGGACGGTTTCTACTTATTCATGAGTGAGACATTGACAAAGGATAGAATCTATGCCTCAATGATACAATGTGTCTTTGAGTATAAGATAGTTCTTGGCCTGATGGTGTATATGGTGATGCTCATCACAAGAAGTAGAGGTGGGTCACTTCACAGTTTGGATATAGAAATGTATATCTCTGTATCAGGGGTCTGAAGATGTGATCATAAACATGTCTCCTTTAATAGGCAACTCTTTGGGCATAACATCACATGACTCGACCGAAAGTTCCGATATGAGTTCTGCAAAGACCAATGACTTTATGGATTTTTCCGAAACAAAATCTAAGTCAAATTCTTGGAGGGAAACTATCCATATACTGATATTTCGGCCAATTACTCGTCATGTCAACACGTATTGAAATGGATTTACAATGACAATGATGGTGGTATTGCGAAACAATATATAATGACAGAACCATTGGACAGCATGAACTGCTGCCACCACAAGTTTTTCAACATGGGAATAATTAAGTTCTAGTCCAACCAGGCCTCGATTCAGATAATAGATCATGTACTTGGAAAGCACATCATCTTCCTAAACCAAGAACATACTGATGGTCAACTCTACTACAACCAAGTACAATAAGAAGTCTTTATTATAATTGGGTGGCTGAAGCAGAGGGGCATACATGAGGGTTCATTTCAAAGCATCAAACAAGTGTTGAACAGCTTTGTCCCAATGAAAAGGGACATCCTTCTTGAGTAAACGCATAAAGTTCTTTGTGATCTCGGCATAGTTTGTGATGAAACGTCGTAAGAAGTTCACTTTTCCCTAACAAATCTGAAGTTGAAGGATTGTGTGCGGGGGAGGCAACTGAACTATTGCCTCAACCTTGAGAGGATTGATCATGATCCCCATTTTCAAAACTATGAAACCTAGTAGACGACCTGGCGTAACGCAGAAACTGCACTTGTTTAGATTCAAGTGAATCTGGTAGTAGTGACATCGCTAAAAGATGAGTCTAATGTGCATAGGATGATAAAATATCTTACAAGATCATGATGCTAAGTCATCAAGGTAAGCCTCAAATATATGTTTGATATCGTGGAAAGCGAAAGACATGGTCCGTTGAAATGTAGCTCTAGCATTTTTCAGACCAAAAGGCATTTTTCGATAAGAGAATGTACACCATGGACAAATGAAAGAAGTTTTGCGTTGGTATTCGGGTTTGATCTATATCTGATTGTAGCTTGAAAAACCATCCATGAAAGAAAAGGCCTCGCATCCTGCGCATTCATCGACTATCTGGTCAATAAATGGTGTGGGGAAATTATCCTTTGGACAAGCCTTATTCAAATCAAGGAAGTCCATACAAACACGAATCGTACCCTATTTCTTATCAACTGGAACGGGGTTTGACACCCATTGAGTCAAGTGAATGGGGTAGATAAAACCTGCCTTAAGCAGTTTGTCTACTTCATCTTTGATAGTTGTTGCTTTCCTAGGATTGACTAGACAAAGCTTCTGTTGGACCGACTTAGCATTAGGATAATTCATGATTTCATGTTCGACAATTCTTGGATTGATGCCTAAGATTTCCTCATAAGACCAGGAAAAAACGTCAGGAAATTCTTTAAATAAATCCATGTAGATTCGAATCTCTTCGGGGGAGCAATAAGCTTCGATGAGAAAATTCTCCGTGACACTAGGGGTTTTGGAGATATCAATAGATATTGTTTCAGCAATGGCTACCATATTACCCTCAGTATAAATTGCGTGCGTAGACAAGGGATTGATAGGACAAGACTTATCTCTAGTCATAGTCAAAGTAAATTCATCTGCTTCAATTCTTCTTAACTCTAGGAGGAAGTAAGATCTGTGATGGAGATCATCCCATGGTTTGTCTAGACTAGTCACTGCCTCTATGATTTCTTCGTCGGAGGGAAGGACTAAGTCTAAAGAATCAGTATTAGAAATGGAACCTCGAGCCCAAGTAGGCTCAAAAATTGTATCTAACTCTTGCACGGGAGTCAGATCGAGGTTGGCAGAAGTTTGCTGGACTATAGAGTATGCAACTTCTACCATGGACAAGGGCATGGCCATGCCATGGTGACCTGTCCCTTCCATCATGCTTGATGGGGAAGGAACATTCCATGGATTGTGAAAGTAAGTCGTATGAAATGACAAGACTTGAAAAATATCAACCTAAGGCCGGTTTGACACAGACTTAATATGGTTGGGAGGGGGCGGGTAATCGAAAGTACCCATCAAAGGTGGGCACAAACCAACCCCTATGTTGACGGTGTCAGGTTGAGGGTTATCGATCATTGGGACCGTGGATGCCCTCAATGAAGGGTCAGAATGGGAGAAAGACAACTGATCAATGGTCACTATCCGGTCCTCATGTGGAAATGACAAGACTTGAAAAATAGTAGCAACCACTGCTTTCATAACATAAGTCCAACTCCTTCCTAACAAAATATTATAGTCAAGTTGAGCATCGACTACTTCAACTTTGATGCACATGGTTTTCCCCCCTAACTGCATGGGGAAAGAGGGAATGATTCCATGTGGTCGAAAATAATGACTGTCGAAAGAGGTAAGAAGAGTTGGTGATAGAGACAAAATGGGCTGGCCTATGGCCTTCCAACACGCCAAAGACATTACACATGTCAAGGCGCCCTCATCAACCATTGTGTGGAAAATGTTCCATGTAAAAAATTTCGTGGTATAATCCACTACTATCTGAAACACAACGTGGTAAGGGAGACGAGGTTTTAAGTTGGTCGTATCAAGCATGATCGTGCCCAGATTACAAATCTCAACAGATCCTAAAGCGGCTAACAAAGCCTTTCTCTGGGAAGGGAAACTCTGGAGGACTTCCAAAGCAGACATCGAACAAGGGTTTTGTGACAAATCCTCCACCACTGTTAAGGTCCTAACCCACACATAGATAGATCAATGTATTCGGTTGTAATAAAGGTCAATATTAATAAGACCTTTCAATAAAATAGAATAAGGTGGATGTAAGAAGACCTAATAGAAGCTTCCGCTTCTAGAAGGATCTTCCTCTAGATGCTTCTTTTTAGTATAAATAGGAGTCGAGGGTATGA
>ML815402.1:0-27407 GCA_009831015.1 Picea engelmannii | reverse complement strand
TGATTCAAAGTGCTATTTCTGTTGCTATTTCGTATATCATTTCTGTGTATTGTGAAGATTATGCTGGATATTTTACTGTTATTCTGTCATTTCTAGCATTTCATTTCAGTTCTGCATATTTTATATATCTGGTATCTTGCAACCACAGAGTAGTTTTGGGCGACCCTTGCATTCGGGTTGTGAGAAGCTTTCTTGAATTCACCTTTTGGGATGCGTGTCATTGTTTCTCCCAACGTCTTCTCAATCTGGAGAGGAAGAGGGGGGATCTCATCTTCTTTACTCTTCTTAGAGGATCTAGGCATTTTGTAATCGCACGCTCTGGTTGATATGTATGCATCACCTTTCATCATGTACACATTCACGGATGAAGGATTGCTAGAAGACGAAGGAGGTCTTTGACTTCCCCCTTCCACGCTCACTGAGGCTTGAGTTAAATTTTGCCCATGTTGGGATGGGTTCTTTAACACAATAGGCTGTTGTTGTTCCAATAACTTTTGGGCCTCTGCGAGCCGAGGGCACTGATAAGTTGGGTGGTGTTTTGTGCACAAATTACAGAGATACTTCGTCTTTTTCTTTTCAGTGTTTCCCCCACCAGCGTTATTGGTAGGTTTATTATCCTCCTTACCCTTATTTCGTTGTTTCTTCTTCCTGTCAAGATGCTGGTTGGCCTTCGGTTTTTTCGATTATATGTTGTGTACATCTGACATTTGGGTAGGGGGAGAAGCTGGACCGGTGGTTTGGCTGGCCACTGTCTGTTGTATCGACAATTTTTGCAATTGTTTTGATAGTGTATCAATATACTTAGCTCGTGTTGAACTGACAATACCATCGACATGTGGTCCAACTCTCTATCTGGTTTTGTCAAGAATTTACTTAGGTGCATCTGGCAAGATTTCATAAAGTAGGCCATATTGCCAGTAAATCATCTCAAGCTGTTGAGCTCTCATTATCGCATCTTCTTTAGAAAAGACTCTCGACGTCACTACATCTTTGGATAACTGGGGTACCAAAGACTTAAGGAGCCACTCCAGCAAAATTTTGGTGGGACTGGTACTCTTATCAAACTCTTCTGGCATCTCCATTCTCGGATGTGATCGGAGATATGGACCGCCTTGGTTTTCTCAAAGTTGGCCAACAATTCGGTGCTGACATCATCTCTCACAATTAATTGGAAATGGTTTAAGAAATCCATTGGCAATTTGGTGAAGGAAGAGTATATCTTGAGCGGTCAAGCTCAATGTACCATTTTGCAACACTCCCTGTAAGAGTGCGTTGAAACAAGCGCAACTGGATGGAGTCATATTTCAATGAGTTAGACGAGCACCAAAGATGAAAAGTAGTCACATGATCACCTGGATATTCGTTAGGTTTGGCTTCGAACTTGGGAATGTGCGAAGGCAACTTGCTCAGCATAGGAGGCCAATGCGGATCATGACAGATGGGGTCATTCAACAACCACGTTAAGTCAATAAAATGCAAAGTTGTCNGTCAGGAATGGTAGTTTGGGCTGCTAATTATGACCTTGGAAAAAGGGGCCTGGATTTTGACTGGCACCAGGTTTTTAGGAAAATTTTGGCTACTGGCCAGGATTTTGGTAAAAACCTTGTCCAGGACTAGCTCACAGATTCTGCGTTTGTTGAGGCATCGTCGACTGACTTCCATAGAAGGAAAAAGGAGGTTGGGCTTGCATTGCAGTCCAAGGATTTTTGGGAGGGGATGCCCCCTGTCGACCCGATGGGCATAGGTGTTGAACCTTACCTGAGGTTCTAATGAATTTGGAAAGGGTTTCCCCCTGTCGACATCCATGACGAGGAAGATGATCCTTGCCAATGATTCCAAGGTCCTTGGGGGGAAGGGATTCCTAGGTTTTCCCCCTGTGCAGGAATAGTACCCCGCATAGAATTTAGTTTTCCATAACCAGGGTTTCCCCCAATGGGGAAAGAAGTAGACGAGAAAACATTGTTAGAAAATACACCGAACAAAGAGAACAGTGTCAAACCTACCGACTGAATATTAGAAGGCAGACCTTGACTACTCACTCCATACGAACCATAGTTCATGCTTGTCCCGATGGATTGCTGGTGAACATCGTTGAGTGAAGGGAATGAAGGAGGTATGTGACCCCATCCATAAGGGAAAGAATTATAAGGAGTTGGAATACCCCCATGGATCCTTGCAGAGGAGTGTTTGAACTCCTTGCCCCTAGACTTAGAGTTGGTTGAGTGGAGTGAAAAAGGACAACATTTGGATCGAATCCGGGCATTTTGTATGTGAATGGAGGGCCTGTCACATTCTGATACAATGAAGCAGTGATCACCGCCAAATATGGTAGTAGACCATTGCTCGAAGTAGAGGCAGTCGAGACCATAGTGGCCCGAACTGACATTAGTTGGTTAGGAGGTGGAACACCCCCAGTTGTGATAGCCGTAGGGGGAATATGATAATTCCTTGAAGAAGTTGTGGGATTTGGTTCCATCTCTGATTGGGATGGTATGAAACAAGACATTCATAATTTTGTTCCTGAATGTGATGTGTGTCAATGCAACAAGGGAGAAACAGTCAAATATCCTGGCACACTAGAAATGCTTCCGATTCCACCTGCTATTTGGAGGGATATCTCTATGGATTTTATTGTAGGCTTACCTAAATCAGGAAATAAATTAGTCATCATGGTAGTAGTTGATCGTCTTTCCAAGTATTTTGATTTTTGTGCTCTTCAACACCCATTTACAACATCCACCGTGGCTCAACTTTTCATGGATTAGGTCTTCAAGCTTCTTGGCATGCCGCATTATATTGTTTATGATCATGACCCAACTTTCACCAACAATATTTGGCAAGAATTGTTCAAGCTCCAAGGCACCTAATTGCATCTCAACTCAGCTTATCATCCCCAGACTGATGGTCAAACTGAAGTTGTCAACACGTGTTTGGAAACATATTTGAGGTGTTTTTCCTCAGAAAAGAAAATTAGTGGGCTCAATGGTTACCACTAGCTTAATGATGGTACAACACTTCATACCATACAACTACCCACATGACTCCTTTTGAAGTGGTATATGAAAAAAATCCACCTTCAGTTCTCTCATATTTCCAGGTGTCTCAAAGGTCCAGGAGATTGACCAAACTCTTATAGTTCGAGAGGATATTCTCCATACCCTCAAACATAATTTTTTCTTGGCCCAGAATTGCATGAAGCAACAAGTAGATCAAGGTCGTTCTAAACATTAATTTGTTGAAGGGGATCAAGTGTTTCTTCGACTGCAACCTTACAAGAAAAATTCCCTCAAGGATGACCATTGTCAGAAACTGGCACCCAAATTTTATGGTCCTTATACTATTCTCAAGAATGTGGGATAGGTGGCCTATCAGTTAGATTTTCCCATTCGTTCTAAGCTCCATCCTATTTTTCATGTTTCCTTCTTAAAGAAGGTGATTGGAACTAAGTTCCAAACTCAAACCAAACTTCCTGAGTTGGACGAAGAAGGCTCCATTTGGATACAACCAAAAGAATGTTTGGACCAGCATGAGCGTCATCTGCATCAGTGAACCATAAAGGAAGTGTTAGTCCAGTGGAAAGATACAACCCCAACAGATGCCACTTAGGAACCAACTACCATTCTGCAACAATTTCTAGATCTCAAGCCTCGAGGACAAGGTTGTTTTTAAGGGGGAGGACATGTTAGGGACCTAACCCCTCATGTAGGTAGAATAATATATTTCGATGTAATAAAGGTCAATATTAATAAGGCCTAGCAATAAGGAAGAATAAGTCGAATGTAAGAATACCTAATAGAAGATTTCGCTTCTAGAAGGATATTCCTCTAGATGGTTCTTTTGATAGACATATTTAGTATAAATAAGAGTGGAGGGTATGGGAACTTTTGTCTTGGATATTATTGTAATAGAGCTCTACTCTGATGGAGGTTTCCCCCTTGAAGAGGCAAGTGAACGTTTCTCTCAGTAATCAAAGTGCTCTTTCTGGTGTTATTATGGTATCATTTTGGTATTATTGTGGTGTTCTTTTGGTTATATTGTTGTTCATCTACCATTTCTAGCATTTTATTTTTGTTCTGCATACTTTTTATATCTGGAATATTACATAGATTTCAGTTTGTGATCCAGTTACTTGAATGGATGTATTGGTTTTACCATATCATTTGAGTATGAAACAAAATTGGCTAGAAGTAGGAGTGTGCACAAATAAGCTTGCCATGCAAGTATTTGGTTTCCAGTTTGAGTACAACATTCAATTTGCATTTGGTTTGAAATAGTATGTTTATGTTTCAGAATAATTTGTAGAAATTTGGAAGGAGGTGAAGGAATCCTTTCCCATGGATAAGGCACTAGAATTGCAATGTTCTTGGAAACTCACATGGAGCATGCCATCCCCTTTGGAGCCAATGTTAGCACATGAAATGTTCAGGAGTAAAAAAATTATGACCTTASTTCATGTAAGATTCTTGGTGTCATACTATCAATTGKCATCATGAAGGAGTACCAGAACCAAAAKATGAATAAAAAATGATCCTCCACATCAACATAATTTTTTTCAAGGTTTATTTTTTTGCACACAATTACAACATTAAGTGATGGTTTTGGATTTTGAGTTAAACATAGCATCTTTTTRTGTTTCTTCAAGGTTACTTCAGGTTGAAAAAATCTTGCAACATCTTGTGGAAGTTCTATCCTAATTCRGGTACAATTTTTGAAAGGTTGGAATATTTTTGCAAGAAAATATGCTGCTATARGAAAGTTCGCAACACCTGGACTCACTAAYGCTGCGAACTGGTAATTTGGGACAGTTTGTAGCAATTAACACACAACAAATTCATGTTTTGATCGTAACTTTTGAATTCCAATYTGGGCTCTTCTGAAATTTGGTCTGGAGAAGCACCATATTACCATTCACTTTCTGAAAAAACATCAGCCTGACCTTGTTCGTATTTTGGGAGAAAAGGCAAAATCATCACCTATAGGAAAGTTYGCAGTGCATKTTRTCAAAGGCACTGCAAACTCTAACAGTTTGACAAATATGAGCTATGGGAAGGATGCCAACTGTGAGGGAAGGTTCAAATGGTTTCCTAAGAGTTAGTTTGACATGAGGGACATGTGTTCCATATMTAGATCAAGCAACATGACCTATTTCAAAAGGCTTTATCACCATAGACAAGATCCCMAAAAATAGGAATTTGTTATGTTTTTGTTGGAATATTTTGTAACARACTCCTAAATAGAGGAGAATCCTATGTAGCTCCTTGGTTTCGAACTACTTAGAGTAGAGAGAGATCATTAACTATATATGAAGTGGATTTYGAGAAGGAAATTGTTGGATTCATGATCCAAGAGAGGAGAGAGCTGGAGGAGCAGTTTTAGTTACTCATTTGTAAGCCTRRGGGCCTGTTTGTAATCAAAATKTCTACCATTAAAKATTCATGAGAGTTTTTTATCAGATTRTATTATTTGTTTTCCATTTCTCTTGTCATATTCYYGATTGAATATATTGYAGGTTTTGAGGATCATAGCTGCCATTGATTGATGGATTCATGAACAACARAGGATTTGTTGTAGCTTTCCCATTAAATCATTGTTTATTGTTTAAGCAATCTTTAATTTGTTTGCATAAATGATATCTATACAATGGGTGTTATTCCTTTTGTCATATTTTCTATGCTTCTACTCATAATTATATATCCCTTTTGTCTGGTATATAGTTTGATTGCCTTTGATCTGTAGGATTTTATGACTCCATGCCCATTGGAATGCCTCTGTAGACCGTTTACTTGCCTCTCCCTTTCTTACTTAGTCTTCTTGATCCACTCAAGTATAAACATATTTTAAATCATTTTTATTCTGATGGGTACTAGGCTTACACCTACAATAATATAGGTGTGACTTCTAGTGCTAAAAACATCCTCCCATCACCTCTATACTAAGATGACTCCCTTTCCAAAACTTATGCTATGGCCTCAACCAACAAACATAAATCCTCTCCAACGTCCAAGGCACACAAAGACCAATCCATTCCTGAACCAGTGCTTCCCTTCAGCATTAAATTCGACGACCTCCCATTCATGAAGGTATCACTCCTCAAGTTTGTAGATTATAACATTTAGGATCCCCATTTTTTCCCTGAATTGTAGAAAAAAAAGTATATAGAGGTTATCCATCATGAAGAAATCACTACCAAAATAGTGATGCAAGCGTTGGAAAGACCATTGAATAAATTTGGCATCCTCTTCCTCCTAAAATGTCCACATTTTGGTCGAGGAAAAAATGTTCAGTCGTGCTTTATGTTCCTCATTACAAGAGTGCAAGGGGGATACCTTTGGCTCAATCAATAGTATCCAGGGCCACTTGAATGATCTCGAGAAAAAATATCAATATTTGATGCAAGATGTCAAAACTATTGTTCCATCCATTTTGATGGTCATTCCATAAAATAGTTGGCTCAAGGATGAGCCAAATAATAGTGGTGGGGGATTGTTGGCATCCAAAGTTTTGGGTTTAATCATCGTGCATACAAAAATGAAATTATGTACACACACTTCAATTTTTTTCCAAGTCTTGCGTGTTGATATTAAATACTTTCAAGTACACACCTATCCAAGTTTTTTTAGTTGCGCCGAAAATCAAGAAGAAGGTCGTCAAGATAAAGAAAGGAATCATCAAGAAATGTCCCTAAATAATTACTACCAACAACATAAGGGATTGTGGTATAACTGAAGGATGATTTGGTCATGTCATTGATATTTCCTTGAGGAAGAAAGCCTACATTTAATGATGTCAAGTACAAGAAGTGTGCGAGGTAGCCATCAATAGAGGGAGTGGAGTAGAGAAAGCAGAAGTAGAGCTCCCAAGTAGAGAAAACTATAAAAGGCATCAACGACACCAGAATTAGAGTTATACAGTTCATTATTAAGAGTCGTTGTGTCATAGAGATAAACACCATGCTCACTCTAAGCCTATTGTAATGTTGTGCTACTGTCTGAGTATACACAGATTCTGTTATAAGTCTATAGCATGAAGGAGGTGTGCACTACGAACTAGTTCATATTATTGAAAAATTATATGAATAAGATCTGAAACTCGTTTGTTTCCACTTATGGATTCCCTGATGTATAATGCATGTTTGAGTTGAATGGAATGAAAGGAATAATAATGTTATTTTTGTTCTGATCTACTTGGGGTCTATTATGCATTGTTGAGTTATGTATGTGTATAGTTTTGATTCTTAGTACTTATGAGTTATCATACATGAACTGCACATATATTGGTTGAGATGGATCCTTGTATGTATGAATTTCATCACCGTCACAAGACCTTATGGTATTTATGATCTCCTATGTATCTCGGGTGAGACCTTCCTTTTCCCTGATCAAGTATTTATATGGTGATGATTTGGGGTTATTGTTGGTAAAATTTGGAGGAACCCTAGGTATAAAACCCCCAGCGTGAGAAAGGATGCGTGAAAGCATGAAACGGGCCAACGAAGGATTGATATGCCAATACCTTTTGGTCTTTGTGATGGCCTCTGCATCTCGGGTGAGATTGAGACTTTCCTTGGCCCTGGTTAAGGATTGATATGCCAATGCTTTGGGGTTGTTGTTGGTTAGCTCTGGATGAACCTTGGGTCTAAAACCCCCAATGTGAGGAAGGACGTGCGAAAGTGTGAAACAAGCCAAGTATCGGTTCCATTGTTGGGACCCAAAAGTCTTGTATGGAATGATGAAGGAAATAAATGAGTTGGAATCCATCGAAGGAGGAGATTCAAGATTGGGTAGCTGAAAACAACAAGAGTTTGTCATGTGATTGAATGGAAATACATGTATATCTACTCTGATATGCATGAGCCCTTATTTTCTAAATGTTTCGTGTCTATTACATGAATGGTTGAAAAGGAAAGATGCTATCAATTAGAATGCATTTCTATTGCAACCAATAATTTGCGATTAAGATAATATTGATAGATTGAAGGTGATAGATAATAAGTGTTTTCAGGATATTTAGTTTTTGTTTTCTCGAGTGAAGGAAGGCTACATTATTGAGTTTGTTGTAGAATATAACGATTATTTAAGCGAGGCTGAAAGAAAGTTTGAAGAAGGTCCAAGGAAGAGGATGCTAGAAGAGATTCCCTTTTGGATCAAGATGTTGTTCATAGAAAGAAGGATGATGGACATGGATCATGATAGAGTAGCTGAGTAAACCCCCTAGCATTGGGGGGGGGGGATTTGGGAAAGGTGGGGGAAAAGGAGCTAGAAGATGGATCCATTGAGGAGGACCAAAGAAGTTGTTGAGATGAGGTGAGTATTGGAATGGACCCAAAAGAGAAGAGGAGATAAAGAGTCGAGAGATACACAATAAGAGATGATATGAGAAGAAAAGATGAACAAAGGAGTAGATAAGGGTTATCCAAGGGTGTGTGATGAGGTGTTGTGCCCAGGATGAAGAGAAAAAATACACCAGGTAGTGGTGTGGGAGAGGATTTTGTGCCAAAGTGGAGCACAAATGAGGGAAATCCTGCTAATAGGCTTGGCATTGAAGATACCGGTAGTGACTGTAGTGATAGTGAGGGCCTAGGTGATGAAGCCCATACGCTTTAGATGTTTCTGTATGCCACAAATTTAAAAGAGAAGAGATAACATAGTTGTGGTGCATGGATTAAAATTTGTGGTGCACCAATAGGATCAATAGATGATGCTCAAAATTGTAGTGCGCAATCAAGAGAGGAAGGTGAAGACCACACACTGATGCACTAGAAAGAAGAGAAGTTGTTGCACAGTGCAATGATGCATTGATCAGAGGATAATTTAGCACCCAACATAGTGGCAGTGCACTGATAGGAGAGGCAAATTGTGTGTGTAGTGGTAGTGCATGGATAGGAGAGGAGAATAGTGTGCATAGTGGAAGTGCATGGATAGGAGAAGAAAATAGTGTGCATGGTGGCAGTGCATATGCAGGATTATAAGATGGAGCACAGAGTGTTGGTGCGCTAGAATAAGAAGAAGATGGATTATCCCATAGTGGTGGGGGATATGTATGGATGATTGTATATTATCTTGCATGAATACAAGTAGAAAACTCTTTGGTTCCCCTCACAAGATTTGTCAGAAGAAGATGGACTTAACCCCTCTTTGTACCACCCCCCTTGTTCATTTTAAATCAATAAAAAAACACAAAATATACTGAAGAGATTGAAGTATAATAAAGAGAAGAATAAGAAATAAGTGACGAGACAAGTGAAGAAGAAGGATAAGTCAGTGTTACTTCACCTAGAGAAACATTGGTGTTGAGAAATAAAACCCCTAATAGTCAGAGAGGAGTAACTAGTTCATGCTCAGGAATGGTGAATCAAGATATTACATTAAGGTTACCCATGTTCCATGGAATGGGTAGAGATGATGCAAAATAAAACTAGCTTACATGTGAAGTGATCTGGTCTATGAAGAGGATCATAGTTGAAGTTGCAAATATTGTGCAGTTGGAAACCACATTCAGGGACAACGCCTTGACATGGTATATGAAGTATAAGGCTACTACGCCAACAGGATAGGAAAGGTCCCTGGTCGATATTAAGTAGGATCTGCTTAGGGAATTTCATAAGCCCAAGTTATAATTCCATTGTATCTTGGAGATAAAATAAATCAAGTGGAAGGAAGGAGAAATAATCTAGGACTATGACCAACAATTTAAAATTTTATTGGATAGGTTGACATTCCAAATTTAGGATGTGTAACATCAAGAATGGTTTATTGTAAGGTTACTCATTGATATTTGAGTCCCAATCACCCAACAAAACATGATGACTCAGGAAGAGGTAGTCAATATTGTGATGCAGTTGGAAGCTACACCAAGAGGCGCATAGACATTGGTTGGGTTGGAACAGGTGCAATCGAAATTAGACAATCTAATCATGCAACTAGATCTATGGAAAAAGATAAAGTTGTGTGCAAGCACATATGGTGTACCACATGTTTCTATGAAGGGAATGATAGGGACGAGTTTCCTTTCCTTCCAAAATTTATGGTGATAGGCACACCGAGTCCATTCTCATCTAGACAATCAAAGTGGTGTGAAATATGTAGACAGTCGGGCCATATGTCACCCCACTTCCCAATAATGAAAAAGTATCAAATGATGACCCACACTTTATTCTACGAGTTCTATAAATTTTTTGGGCACAATGTCAACAATTGTTGTTCACTACAACTGATGCAAGATAATACTCATGATGCATTCTAGGTACATGATGAGTAGCAAGGTGGTGATCATGGAATAGCTGAGCATGACATATACCAAGGAGATCCCAAAGGAGGATATGGGATTGGATGTAATATACCTAGGGAGGTAACATGTGTGGTAATATGGGAGATACATAATGAGAATGAGGGTTAGATACTATTAGTGGAGACTATTCAATGTAAGGTGGACTAGGTCCACCATGGTACTAAATAAGGCCCATAATGGTAGTTACATATGATAAATGGGTAGTTAGAAATAATAAATGGGCTTTCTAGAAAATACCTTCTCTAGAATGTTCCTAGGATATTGCGAATGCTATATAAGGAATTGTAAGAAATGTAATTGGCATGGTGAAGAATATTGTGAATGCACAAACAAGTATTGGTTGAGGAGTTTTATCATTTCGTAAGGATTAATAGATGGTGTTACCCTACCTCAAGGGTTTTCTCTATTTCTTTTGTTCAATGCTATGGTGAATGTTTTGGTGTTTATTCTTTTTATTTTTGGAGTATATTTGAAGATCTGGTATAGATATACAACATTTGGTACCAGAACTCTTTCCTTGGGCAAAGAAGGGAAGAAATTTTGGTTATTTTTAGAGAATGTTTTTAAGAAAAATGGGGCAACGGACTTCAAGCTCATATATGAGACTTTGTGCTCATAATTTTCAAAAACCAATTGGATATTCATATTTCTCTTGAAAAAATACCCAATTTAAAAAAAAATCAACTGAAGCAGAGTCCGAGAAGTAAATTTATGAGAATTTTAAATTCAATAGTTTTTTAGGGTTTTCTGGAAAAAGCTGCGATTTTCTGCAGTAAGTTTTTTTTTTTTAAAACCCTAGTTCCTTTTTGGGATATGGAAAGCCAAAAATATTTTACTGGAAAATATGATGGTACTAGTATTAAATAATTCATCAAGTCCCTCAAGTCATAATGGGAAGAGAAGTAGATATTTTATGTATCTTATTATGTTCAAGATGATGCTAAAACATGGTGGCAATCATTGAACGAGCTCAAGATGCTAATGATTTCTGATGAAGAATTTGAACAAGTAATTTTAGATAAATGGTCTCATATGAAGTGTAGGGATAATTACATCACCAAGGGTTTATTTTCATGTGGAAAATCTATATTATAGGTTCATGGTTGTATTCATAAATAAAATGTCATTGTTTCTATTAACCATAGTTGCCAACAAAATTTTGTCAATGTTCAGTTGGTTAATAGATTAAATTCCTGCAAAGAATATCCATAGCACACAGGATGAGGGTGAAAGTGTTCAAATTTTTAAAGATTTGAAGCTTAGTATGGATAAATATGTGTTGAATTCATATTTTTATGCTATACATATGGATGAGGTGGATATTGTTTTGGGATACCCTTGGATGGCCACAATTGGTACAGTTAATATTTATGTGGAAAATGATTTTTTGAAACTTCATTAAAAGAAAAAGAAAGTTACATTGTAGGATGTGTCTCTTAGTAAGAAAGAAGGGCTTATGGGGGAAAGAAAAGAAGTTATTACGGAGTGTGAAGCAGAATCAAAAGCATTTTCTACAACATGATATAAAATGAAGCCACATGACGAACATAATAAAGAAGCTAAGGGGGTGATTGACTCACAGGAAGAATGTGTTACAGATTTGAAGAAAAATGAATTGATTCCTATAGTCGTGGTATATCTCCATCCACATCATATTGAGAAACAACAATCATCAAGAAAAGGGAATGATAATCCACACACTTATGCACAAGTGGGGAACCCGAAAGGAAACCAATCAAGCTGTGCATGGAGGCCTACCAACACTACAGGAAGACATTAGGCTCGAGAACCAAGTCCATGGAAACATTGCACAATGAAGAGAAAGCTCAGGGTGGCAAGGAAACAATTGGACATCATATTCAACTTCCATTAGGATGGATGGATGGTCATACTTTGTACCAATTGGATACTATTCTCAGTCGATCATATCGTATGGTCTCTTCTCATGTTTTAGGTACAAAAAATGCTTAAGGGGGTTGTAATGTAATATATCTAGGGAGGTAGCATGGGTGGTAATATTGGAGATACCCAATGAGAATGGGGGTTAGATACTATTAATGGATGCTATTAAATGTAAGGTGGACTAGGTCCACCATGGTATTAAATAAGTCCCACAATGGTAGTTACATATGATAAATGGGTAGTTAGAAATAATAAATGGGATTTATAGAAGATACCTTCTCTAGAATGTTTCTAGGATATAGAGAATGCTATATAAGGAAGTGTAAGCAATGTAATTGTCATGGTGAAGAATATTGTGAATGTACAAGTAAGTATTGCTTGAGGAGTTTTATCCTTATGTAAGTATTAATAGATGGTGTTACCCTACCTCAAGGGTTTTCTCTATTAATTTTATTCAATGTTATGGTGAATGTTTTTGTGTTTATTCTTTTTATTTCTGGAGTATATTTGCATATCTAGTATATATATACAACAACGATTGCAGATGAAGATATGGAATAGGAGGAGGAAGACGCCTCACTTGTTTTAATTGTGGGGATGTTGGTCATCTTTCAATATTTTTTACTAAGCCACAAATGTTGTGTGCATACTACTACAGCCTTGAGCATGTCACTGAGGAGTGTCTCAATTTTTTGAAGAAGTGGGAAGAAAATACATAGTATAATATGGTGGATAAGAATCCATGTAAATATGAGAAGAAGACCGAGGAAGTCGATGTCTGGGTAGTAACCCGAGGAGGAAAAAAGAGAAGAACATAATTTGAGAACAGTGAGGACTCAAGTTCAAAGCAAGAGGGGTATATAATGAAGGCATCCCAAACCCCTCCAATTTTTTATGCTTCCCAACAAAAAACAATTCTACATGATGTGTAGAAAGCAATGGAAGAAAAATGGCACACAAACAACTATAGTGTGTGACCCATGGGTGACTTGAGGAGGCTGAAATTCAGGAAGAGGTGTAGAGTGAAACACAATGGTCGATGGAAGAATCCCATATCTATGAAGAAGTTAAGAAGTCAACTTAGAGGTCGCTAGAGGAGGCTCACGCCAGGGAGGAAATTCTACATGTTAGCACTTTGTAAATTTTGTTCAGTTGAATAGACAAACGACAGAGATAACTGTTTCAACCTACTTTAGAGTTGAGGCACTAGCCTACTCAACTCAGAGAGGGATCTCTCGTGTCACTTGGTATGTCTATAGAAATCGGTGGCTAGATTTTGTTTGTTTTGGGGTTTTTATTAAAATGATTGGAGGAATGAAGATGACATTTGGGTTATGGAGTCTATAATAAACAATACATTGTCCAACCATGGGAACTATTAAGAGGAAAAGGCTAAACTAGGTAGTGAGTCTGAGTTTATATGAAAAATTTGCATGCTATCAGAGGAAAAAGAAACATATAACTATATCAGAGCATTATTGGAATGAATTATGAATTAGTTCTGAAGAGATAACATAGTCTAAATTGCTAAGCTAGGAGCATCAAATGATGAATTCTAGGCCTTTAAACTCTCCAATTTAAACGGAAGAAAAATGTATATGGAATAAAAGATCATAGGAAACACATACTATGAAGGGAAAACAAGACTCATATCACCATCGGTTAGAATCTTTTCATAAACAGTCCACATTCTGCTTCTGCATTTATATATTCATTCTAGCCCCAAAATTTACAAAGGTCTTCCTGCACAAAGGGCAGGCTCCTCTTTTCCCCATCCATTTCTATATCTTCAAGATAATATATATAGGGGAATTTCTTGTGGAATTCAAAATGTTCAGACTTCCCCATAATTCTAAAAGCAGAGATAAGTTACAAAAATGAATGATTTATAATAACAATTATCTTATATAAACGAGACTGTTATGAACAGGTCTATCATATCTGGGGCCCCCTTTCTTTGACCACCATCTGTCCAAAACATGCTGAGATGTACTTATTCCAGTCCAAGAATTTATTTCAGCTCATTGATCTCCTTCTTTAGAGTGACCAACCAAGCCAGTTGATTCTCCCAATGCTTTCAACCATTTCGGGCAATTTTTTTGTCTTCTGTCGTTTGCTCCATTTCTTTTTTAGAACTAGCCTATTGATGATTAGGTATTTCATGATGGGATTTAGCTTGACTTCCAATTCTAATTTTGTAGCAGGTTCTGTGTGGAATTTAGTTTCCAATATATGCGCAATTACCCTTTCCTTCCTACTCGTAGGTAAATATGCCATGTTTCCTGAATGACCGGTTTCAATGGCTATAGATTGGTCCATGTATCCCAATTTCGTGGACACCAAAATGTTCTTACATAAATCATAGAGTTGAGCGAATTGGAGATTAATTCGTTTATGGATGAAATGATGCCTTCATACTTGAGAATCGGTAGTTATAGAGTTCCTAATCACGAATCACTGACAGATTCATTGACATGTACGTTGTTTTACCACTCTTGGCCAATCCATTTCAAATGATTAGATTTTGAGTTAGTTATATGGCGGCATTCACCTGACATCATACGGTTCTGAAGTACCGAACGAGTGAAACGGGATGATTTCGACCAGCCATCACCGACCCCATGAGTGTTTGATTTGACATATTGGAACATGTGACATCAGGGCTTTGGAAAAAGTGGCTTCAGGAAACTCTCCTTTTGCCCCAAGGTATCTCTGGAGGCGAGGTGTGTCCATTTTAAAAAACCACAATGGTTTCCTCGGTCTGCCTTTACATGGTTAAGTCCCATGCAATTTTACTGCCTGATATGGGCTCCAGTCATTGGTCTGGATCGTTTTATAGTTGACAGTCTGTTGAGTTACACCTTTTGCGCCTCCACTGTATTCATCCATACGCTGCCATATATCTCCCGATCCTCCAAAAATATGTTATCCAAACTATCAAGATTCTGCGACGATGTATCTCTTGCTAAATTCCCGAGACTTGGATCTTGTCTACAAATCATTATGGTGATAACATAGGCTCAAAATAGGGATGCTATCCTCCCTGTGAGGCAGCAAAGAACTTGTAGACCCGGTGCTTGATCTATTGGGATGATCCCAAAACATGTGCGCGTACCCTGCTCCTACCATATCACTAGTGTTTTCTGAAGTCTAAACTCTGCATGCTGCTCTCAACTGGATACTGAAAACTGAATATACTATTGACTGTACACAATACTGGAAATATAAACTGAAAAATTCTTGTCTGGAAAGCTTATTCTTACATTCCTACCTACCCTAAAATGCTGAAATTAATACTTAATCAATTGATGCTAAAGTGCCAATGCAACCAATCAAGCAATTGGCTTCCTGATTTTTCTCTGCTCACATCTTTCTTAAGAAGACAAACAAATGTAGAAGATGATAGCTGAAAGCACAAGTTGAATCCAAAACTTGAGCTTATGAATGAAACAAAATCCTCCTTTACTGAGGACTATAATAGGATGGCCACAGGATCTTGAAAACCATGAAAAGTCATTTCTTCTTGATGAGAAAAAACAAAAAGGCAAGATTTTTTCATAATTTTTTTTTGATCTTGCTCTATTTATTCAGTTCTGAGAACATTTTCAAATGAAATGAAAGCAATGGGTTTGTCTACTTCTCCATGCATCTCAAGAAAAAAAATTCATACATTCTTCAAATATGACAACCACATTATGTGCATCAAGGCTATCCTTTTTTTCATCAAACAATTTTGATTTGGTTTCATTAAACTTATGGAAATTTGTTTGGGGGCTGCCATTTTGACTTTCAAATGAATTAATAGAAATAAGTTCTTGTTCATAATATTCTTGAAAATGCAGAAATATGACATCATGAACTATTTCAAAGTCTAGATTCCTCATGGACGTATTTTCAAAATTCTCTTCTGTGTTTATGCTGTTTAGAAATTGGACCACTACATCATTATTAGGGGAAGAAAGGCAACCTTGAAATACCTTGTATTGCTGGTAATATTGTTGAACATATGTATTAGTTCTAGGAGAAAGGAAAAGACCTTTGATACAAATTTCTTGATCGAATTCTTCTTTAATCTGATAATCAAGCACATATTGGAATTCTGAATTGAAATTCCCTTCCAAGAAATGATCGTGCAATGCATGTGAGTGTAGTTGGTGTTCTTCAAATATGACAACCTTTTCATGTAAAACAATGCCACTGTGAATAGAGTCAGAACTCCCTATTTTTTCCGAAATTTCATGATTTTCTCTTAACCATTCAAAGGAAGAAAAACACAAGGGGAGAGAGTTTTTATCTGCAAGCCTGTTGTTTTCTTCACTTTCAATTCCATGCTTGGACGTTCTCTGATTTGAAGCACTACGAATATTTTTTTTAATAATTTGACTGAGGGAAAACACAATGGAAAGGTTCTATTACCTGATTCAAAACCTTCTTCATTTTTTTCAGTATCATCATAGGTACATTTTTCCATCTCTTTGGGTTTTTGGATATGCTCACTTTCATCTTTATCTTTGACCAATGATTGTATTTATGAATTTACAATGTCTTCCTCAAAACAAATAATAGGGTCATCAAGTGTCTGAGAAGAGTGCTCCAATATATGTTTTTTTCGTTTGGTGTGACTTGGCATCAACACAAATTTGTTTGCCTCAACAATAATCTAAGAATTATCTTTCAACAATTTGAATGTAGTAAAGCACAAGGGTAGAGAATTCTCTTCAGTTGATCTAATACTTTGCTCTTGCTGAAAAATAAATTCTTCAATATCATGACCATCTTTGTATTTGTCATAAATAGGCAAATAAGCATCATATGCAACGTCGTCTAACAAGAATAGACTTGGAATATTAATTTGTTCTTCAACAGATTCGTTTACAAACTCATCCTCTTGACTATCTACAAAAGAGTATATAAAATAATCAGCACCCTGCTTATCATGGGATGGATCAGAAGCTAAAACAACACCTCTTTCTTTAACAAGTGGAATATAATTTTTAGCAGAATCATGAGATTTTGAGACTTCAAGAGGGACCATGATATCTTCAATTCTATGCTCAGGATTCCAATCAACTATTTTCTGTTCATATTCACTTTCAGGTTATTAAGTGTCCAACCCCTCCTTTTGGATCTGTTTACATGCCTGGATGTTGTGCTGAATATCCTGGGCATCATTAAACATTTGCTACAAGGAATTATGTCTTCTTTCCATCAGGAAGAAAGAAAAATCCAGATGAAGAGTTGTTGTATAATGGAGCATGGAAACAACTTCAGTGGGTTGAATCTCTTCAGACAATTTGTAGTAAATGATGGAAAACCTTCTACTAAATATAGAGATAGTTTCATTGCTCTGCCATTTCAAGGCATAGAACTCTGCAAGTTGTAGCTCCAAAGATTTCTTCTTTCCCCAAAACTTAAAAAAAACATTCTTCAATTCCTCCCATGAGATAATTGTATCTGGCTGCAAATGTCTAAACCAGTGTTTTGTGTCCCCTTTCAAGGATTGAGAGAAGGCCCTCATACAAACATCGTCATGGTTAATCTCAAATAAATCTAGAAAATGCTCAAACCATTGGATGTGCTTTTCAGTTGGATGACATTAGTTTCTCCATCAAACACAGGTAAATATTCATGGTGATTTGGAGGGAAATCATGGAGGACTTGGGGTAGTTTCATGGGTATGTATCTATGTTGGGATCTGGAGGACACTAGACTAGGAGCAGGGGGAGAGACATTGGCTTTGGATTTATGGGGTTCATCAACTTGGTCATGGTCATCACATGGCCCAGATGGGAATTTTTTATCAACATCAGTGATACAGTGAGGATATGCATGTACAACTTTAAGAGGAGGATATATAATTGCAGGATCCTCATGATTATCATTAGAATGCAGCAGGTACAAAAAAATTGTTTTCGCATATTCAAGGAAGGAGCAGAGGCAACTTATAACAAATAATACAATTGCTTGGAAAAAATCCAATTTTAAGTACTTTTTTTCTTCCATAATGTATTTTCATACCTCTGTCAAGGGATCTAATTTCCCAGTGGAGTCTTTGAATTACATTTGAGTCTTGAGTGAAGCCGCCAATAATGTTTTGGAAGCTGGATTCTGCATTGAGAGCATAGTCACCATTGAAAATTCAAATTTATGGATTCTTCTACCAATGGAATCACCTTCAAACTGATTTTTTTTTATGTGTGGAGTCACCAGAGTAGAAATACAACCAATATGTGCCTAAGTGTCTGCTGCTCTCAGACCTTAGCATTCAACCATGTCATTCATCCCAGGCAATTTTTTTTAATTTCGTCATCGACAACGGTGCCAGAATGTTAGCACTCTATAAATTTTGTCCGGCTGAATAGAAAAACGACAGAGGTAACTGTTTCAGCCTACTTTAGATCTGAGGCACTAACCTACTCAACTCAGAGATTTCTCTCTCATGTCACTAGGTATGTCTATGGAAATCAGTGGCTAGATTTGGTTTGTTTTGGGGTTTTTATTAAAATGATTGGAGGAATGAAGATGACATTTGGGCTATGGAGTCTAGAATAAACAATACATTGTCCAACCGTGGGAACTATTAAGAGGAAAAGGCTAAATCAAGTAGTGAGTCTAAGTTTATATGAAAAATTTGCATGGTATCAGAGGAAAAGGAAACATATAACTATATCAGAGCATTATTGAAATGAATTATGAATTAGTTATGAAGAGATAACATAGTCTAAATTTCTAAGCCAAGAGCATCAAATGATGAATTTTGGGCCTTTAAACTCTCCAATTTAAACGGAAGAAAAATGTATATGGAAAAAAATATCATAGGAAACACATACTATGAAGGTAAAACAAGACTCATATCACCGCCAATTAGAATCTTTTCATAAACAATGCACAATCCACTTTTGCATTTATATATTCATTCTAGCCCCAAAATTTACAAAGGTCTTCCGTCACATAGGGAAGGCTCCTCTTTTCTCCATCCATTTCTATATATTCAAGATAATATATATAGGGGAATTTATTTTGGAATTCAAAACATTCTGACTTCCCCATAATTCTAAAAACAAAGATAAGTTACAAAAAGGAATGATTTATAATAACAGTTATCTTATATAAACAAGATCGTTATGAGCAGGTCTGTCATATTTGGGCCCCCCTTTCTTCAACCGCCATCTGTCCAAAAGATGATGAGATGTACTTATTCCATTTTGAGAATTTATTTCAGCTCAACGATCTCCTTCTTTAGAAGGACCAACCAGGACATTTGATTCTCTCGAATACTTTCAACTGTTTCAGGTTAGTTTTTTGTCTTCTACTGTTTGCTCTATTTATTTTTTAAAACTGCCCTGTTGATGATTAGGTATTTCATGATGGGATTTATCTTGACTTCCAATTCTGAGTCCATAGCAGGTTTTGTGTGGAATTTAGTTGCCAATATACACGTAATTACCCTTTCCTTCATACTCATAGGTAAATCTGCCATGTTGCCTGAATGACTAGTTTCACTGAATATAGCTTGGTCCATGTATCCCAATTTCATGGACACTGAAATGTTCTTACAGAAATCAAAGAGTCAAGCGAATTGGATATTACTTGGTTTATGGATGAAATTATGCCTTCATACTTGAGAATTGGTAGTTATAGAGTTCCTAATCATGAATCACTGACATATTCACTGATAGGTACGTTGGTTTACCACGCTTGGCCAATCCATTTCAAATGATTATCTTTCGAGTTCGTTATATGGCGACGTTCACCTGACATCATATGGTTGTGAAGTACCAAACAAGTGAAACGGGATGATTCTGAGCATCCATCACCAGCCCCATGAGTGTTTGATTTGACATATTGGAACATGTGACATCGGGGCTTTGGCAAAAGTGGTTTCATCCAACCCTCCTTTCACCTCGATGTATCTCTGGAGGAGACGCGCGTCCATTTTAAAAA
The DNA here is from genome assembly GCA_009831015.1 of Picea engelmannii. Taxonomy (NCBI): domain Eukaryota; kingdom Viridiplantae; phylum Streptophyta; class Pinopsida; order Pinales; family Pinaceae; genus Picea; species Picea engelmannii. The sequence continues at coordinate 7,274 of ML815402.1, read as the reverse complement.
ACACAATGGTTTCCCCGGTCCACCTTTTCATGGTTAAGTCCCGTGAAAGTTTACCGCCCGATATGGGCTCCAGCCTTTGATCTGGGTCATTTTATAGTTGATGGTCTGTTGAGTTATACCTTTTGTGCCTTCGCTATATTCTTCCATATGCTACCAGATATGTCCCTATCCTCCAAAAATCTATTATCCAAGCTATCAAGCTTCCGCGATGATGTAGCTCTGGCTAAATTTTCGAGACTTGGATCTTGTCTAAAAATCATTATGGTGATAACACTACACATGACACATCGATCATTGAAATAAGTTTTTGCACATGACGATATACAACATGTGACATAGAGGTGAATGGAAAAAGAACATATATATTATTATGACTATAGAACGCAAAGAAAACATCAAAGAACACATGTTTCATGTTTTCTTAGTTTCATGTGTGACTTAGAACGCAAAGAACACGTCAATGATCAAGTAAGTACTTTCTTATAGTATTGTTTGTGATTTATTAAATATCTAGAGGCTGCAAATAATTTGACCAAGATGTTATCTACTTTCATGAAAGAACAAGGGCTAGAGGAAATCATTTCATCCCCTCTACCAGAAAGAGATGCATGTTAGGTTAGTAAGCATAAGTGCATTGTATGAGAGTTTAAGATGACAACAAATGTTGGAAACTATGAGATAGATGGATTCATGTTGGATATGGGATTTGACATGAATATTTTACTAAATAAATCTTGGGAAGTGATGGATAAACCTGAGTTAGTCTGGTTTCCTATCCAATTACGGTTGGTGAATCAGTACAATATCTATCCTATAATTTGACTAGAGAAAATCAAAGTGAATATAGAAGGGGTAAAAGAAAGTAGGATTTAAAATTCATAGATATTATGGATGTGTCTCATCCATATCCTTCCTTTCTTGGCATTGATTTGGATTTTGATAATAATGGTATTTTATATCTAAAGAAGAGGCATATGCATTTTTAGACAGATACCTTGTGAACAGTCACACCTGTAGATCCTTATGAGGGGGAATGATACAATATTGAGCTGGTGGAAGAAGATGCATGGATCTCTGTGATTGAAAATATCTATAAGGTTTCTAGGAATAGGGATGACTACATTAACCCCACCACAAATGGAGAGATGAGTTGGAGAAGTGTCAATTATTATGACATAGATTCCGAAGCAACTATGGAAAGGTGGCAAAATAAGTTCTATGAGGTATCAATAAGGTGGTGTTCCCATATCTTGACAAAGGAATGAAAGGATGAACTTGGATGCTATTGGTATGATGGATCAGATCCAATGGACACATTCATGGCATGGATACATCATATTCCCAAATATTAGATATTCCACCCTCATTATACAATGCTGATATGAATTTCAATGTGGTGGTGGGATATGCATTGAGATCCATTTCGGGAATGACCAACTATCAAAGCCTCCATGCTGGAAATATTTATACTTGACGTAGACATTCATTGATACACTTTTTTGAAAGGAAGTGAATATCTAGAAATGATGCAACTCACATAGTCAATACCTGCATATCAGACACATACTTCTTAAGAAGCATCCAATATCATAACTTCCCCAATTCTATAGTGGGAATGGAAGAAACACCTCAATGCCTCATGAATAAATATTCCCATCACGCATGTTCTCCAACTCCATCCAGCACCGAGACAACTCCAGAATTACTGCAAAAGAAATGGTTAGTCAATGGATCTTATGGGTACCCACTGATCTTACACATGTACTCTCCCCATGACCATTGACGGGTTACACCTATATGAGAATACAATGTAACCCACCTAGGGTCATTGCATCTATCTAAATCACTAGTTTGATCTAGTTAGGGTGCATGAGAACATGTGTCGCACTATTGATGATTCAATTCATGCATGTGTCATGGAATCTAAAATAATATTTAAATTCCAAGAGCCATTGACAAAAAACGATTAGTGCTCATCGCAGTCTAAATGACTAATGGGTCTCACTTGTCAACTTCATCTAATTTAAGGAACAATATCTCATTAACAGTGCTTCTAGGAGGATGATTTGGTTGATTTAGAAGAAAACTTCCATATATTGCAATATTTGGAAAAAAGATCAACATTAACGCCATTTTACCAGCCATATCAAACTTGGTACCAACCCACTCAATGACAATATCACACAATCCCTTCACATGCATGGAAAACCAACCTCCATTATGAAATCATATCATTAAATGGATTTCACTCAGTTCACTCTCTTACCTATTCTTCTCATACTGCATGCACCCCTACCCCACCATTTCCATCTAGTTTTCCCTGGTCCCAACTGTTAGCAAATGAAATGTTCAAGAGTCAAAAAATTCTGACCTTATTCCATGTAAGAGTCTTAGTTTCAAGGTATTAATTATCATCATGAAGGAGTACCATAACCAAAAGATGAATACAAAATGATCGTCCATGTCAAAATCATTTTTGTCAAGGTTTGTTGTTTTGCATGTAGTTACAACATTAAGTGATGGTTTTGGATTTTGAGTTAAACTTAACATCTTTTTATGTTTCTTCAAGGTTACTTCAGGTTGAAAAAAAATTACAACATATTATCGAAGGTCTATCCTACTTCAGGTACAAGTTTGAAATTTTGGAATCTTTTTGCAAGAAAACATGAAACTACAGGAAAGTTCACAGTGCTTGGACTCACTAGCACTGCAAATTGGTAATTTGGGACAGTTTGTAGCAATTAACACACAATGGATTCATGTTTTGATTGTAAATTTTTAATTCCAATCCGAGTTCTTCTAAAATTTCATGTGGAGAAGCACCATATTACCATTTAATTTCTGACAAAACATCATCCTAACCCAGTTTGTAGTTTGGGAGAAAAGTCAAAATCATCACCTACAGGAAAGTTCGCAGTGCATGATGTCAAAGGCGTTGTGAACTCTAACAATCTGATAAATCCAAGCTATGGGAAGGCTGCCAACTGTCAGGGAAGGTTGAAATGGTTTTCTAGGATTTAGTTGGACATGAGGGACATGTGTTCCATCTCCATATCAAGTTGCATGACCTGTTTCAAAAGGCATTTATCACCATAGAAAAGATCCCAAAAAATAGGAATTTTTTATGTTTTTATTGGAATCTTTTGTAACAGAGTCCTAAATAGAGGATAATCCTATGTATCTCCTTGGTTTCAACCTCCTTAGTGTAGAGAGATATATTTCACTATAGATGAAGTGGATTTTGAGAAGGAAAGGGTTGGATTCATGATCCAAGATAGGAGAGAGCTGGAGGAGAAATTTTAGTTGCTCATTTGTAAGCCTTAGGGCATGTTTGTAATCAACATCTCTTCCATTAAATATTCATGAAAGCTTTTTATCAGATTATATTCTTTGTTTTCCATTTCTCTTGTCATCTTCTTGCTTGAATATATTGTAGGTTTTGAGGATCATAGCTTCCATTGATTGATGGATTCATGAACAACAAAGGATATTTTATAGCTTTCCCATTAAATCATTGTTTATTGTTTAAGAAATATTTAATTTGTTTGCAGAAAGGATCTATGCACAATGGGTGTTATTCCCTTTGTCATATTCTCTATGCTTCTACTCATTATTATATATCCTTTTTGTCTAGTATACAGTTTTATTTCCTTTGATATGTAGGATTTTATGACTCCATGCCCAATGGAATGCCTTTGCAAACAATTTTCCACCCTCTCCATTTCTTACTCAGTCTTGCTAATCCACTCAAGTATAAACCTGTTTTAAATCATTTATATTTTGATGGGTACTAGGATTACACCTACATCAATCTAGGTGTGACTTCTAGTGCTAATAGTTTTGCCACCGTTGTTGGGGACAGAAATGAAGTAATCTTCCCTCGGAGAACAACATATAACAAATCCAGTTTTTGATGGTGAACAAGGGTTTGTCACATGATAGAGACTGCAACATTAACCTAGCGACTTCACTCCATGAAGAAAGAACCTGTTGGTGACTTCACTGATACATGACAGAAATGGAAATGGATGCTCTCCTTGCTCAGAGGTATGCATTTTGTGATTTCTCAAACATAGTTGGTTTTCCACATCCAGTGCCTACTATATCTAAATGGGATGACTATCTTCCCAGATTCAAAGGAAGCAAGTATGATCATCCCAACGAGCACTTATTAAATTTTCATAGATTCATGCTTGAACATGATTTTGTTCATGAGGATGTCTTAATCAATATGTTCATATTTCTTTAGAAAAACATGCTCATGAATGGTGTCAATCCCTCCCCAATGATAACATTCATTCTTTGAAGGAGTTTCACACTATTTTTCATCATCTTTACAAATTTTTTTATCTGGTTGATATTCTTTTTGAAAATTGTCGTAAGGAATTTGAACCCTGCATCCAAAATTCAATTAGTATTCCTTCTAGCTATAAGGATGTTGGTGATAGAAACACTGTAGACACATTTTTACTTGATTCAAATGTCTTTAGAAGTTTTGACTATGATACAGAGGCTGCCCTAAATTCTGATAAGGATCAAGTTGTTGATATGCATCCAACATCTCGAGAACATCTTGAAACAAAAAATTATGAAGACCAAGATTCATTTTTTTTTTACAATCAACCTTGTTATCACATGTAGTTTTCAAAGGGTCGTTGGACAACCAAGTCTGTGGTCTACACAAAAGTGTCCAAAAGAAACATTCAAAAGCAACTCATTTCAGGTTCGAAACATTGGTAGGAGAACATATTCATTTTTCATCCATCAGATCTGAGTGAGAGAAAGATAAGATGTCAGATCAGTAAGAAAAAGTCACGACCATCAAATTTCATCGAAGAGAAATCGACGATGGGGAGGCATTGCATGGATCGAGATACAAATTAAATTTTCCACAAATTGTAAGCCCACAATCACTCAGGATCGTCGATCTTGCTACATCAACAAATCAACGATGCATATCGATCCCACTATGAATGAGCATCTTCGCATTGCGGGGATCGGAAAGGAAATTAAATTATTTGATAGTTATGAGACCAAAATCGCTCATGGCCATTGATATTTCAATGGGGCACACATGTCAGGCGATCTCGTACTCCGGGAGAAAACAAGAAGAAGTTGTGTGAGTAAAGGACTCCCGAAGGCTCGAAGCCTGAACTCCCAAAGTAAATCTCGACCAACCAAATCCATAGGCCATGCATCACTGAATCTCTCACTTCGAGAATTCGACACTTCAGAGGATTGCGGAAACAAGCAGAATAAAAAGGCCCAAATCCCAAGCTCCCGAAGTAAATCTTGGTTGCCCAAAACAAGAGGCCACACGTCACCAGATATCACACTTAGGGAATTAGACACTTCAGAGGATTGTGCAGACAAGCCAAAGAAAAAGGTTTGAAACCTGAACTCCCAAAGTAAATCTCAGCCATCCAAAACAAGAGGACACATGGTGCCATATCTCACACTTCGGGAATTTTGCACTTTGGAGGATTTCACGAACAAGAAGGAAAAAAAGGCTTGAAGCCTAAAATCCCGAAGTAAATCTCGACCATCCAAAACAAGAGGCCATGCATCACCATATCTCACACTTTGGGAATTCGAGACTTTGGAGGATTATGCGAACAAGAAGGAGAAAAGGCCCAAGGCCCAAACTCCCTAAGTAAATATCGTTCGTCCAAAAAGATTATATCAATTTCTTCGGAAATTTGACACTTTGGAAGATTGTAAGAGATATCCATTGAAAAGGCCTAAAGCTCGAAATTCCAAAGTAATTGTGAGCCATTGATCTCCGCAACAGAAATCAGGGTCCATCCAAGAGCGACGTGTGGAAACAAAAGTAGAGCTTTCTCAAATCATAGATCGTGATCAGATCAATGACCATGCTTCATTGCAGGGATGCAACATACTCGAGCGATAAAATTATAGAGTGGTCCCACAATCAAGACCATGGTATAGCAAGGGATGTACGTGGAAGTTGGTGGTGAATTAGGACCTAAAAATCAGTGTGAATCCAAACCGCCTTTAACGACCCCACAATCACGTCCTTAGATAATGACAAATTTGAGAGCAATGCGTGGCAGACCCTAGGCATTAAGCCTCATCCCGATCCCGATAAGAGATAAATTATTGAAAAAGGAGTGGTGGTTGGAAATGCGACTCACTCCATGAATAGAAGGCATGGAGGATCTGTCTACGGAGACAAAACTGTCAGCCTGAGGTACCATTATGGACGTTTTTCTTGTAGGCCCACGCTGAGCTAAGTTTGCGGCTGATAGGAGGATACACACACAATCTGACAGAAGAAGGCGCATATGAAAGGCTTTGAATCGAATGGCCATATCACACTCCTGGTAGTTGTGGACTGATCTGAGTATAAATCGATTAGTTCAATATTTTGTTAGGGTCATCAACTGGTTGAGAAGAGATCCCTACTATGTAATTTTTGATGCGAGAGATGTTCTTTGGTTATGTATATGATTTGAGACTTTTGCATTAATAGAAGTCAGTTCCTTTCATCTTCTTGTGTAAACTGTGCTGAAACGCTCGGGCATGGAGGATCCATTCGAGGGTTTTAGCTGTATTGTAATGTAGGTTTGATTATAATGTTGTTGTGATCTGTTCCAATACTTTTTACTTGTTATCTTATTTTCCCTTATGCTGAAATGATTAGGCATGGAGGATCTAGTCGAGTTGTTGTAGTTTCATGGAAATGGAGGTTTGATTATTATGTAGCTGTGACCCGTGTTTAATAATGAAGAAAATTTTTCTCATGTTGGGTAGAATATACCTCTTTTCATGTCATTCAAGACTCCTCCTCTATTTGATCGTTATGGAGATAGTGATGAAGATGCTGAGGTGCTTTTTGTATCAGAAGAAAAAAACATTAGCAACCAGCTTTCTAATGTAAGTGAAATCTTTCACCAAGAGAAACATGATAGAGAGAAAGAGCCATCCATTGATATACATGAGGAGATATCTTGTCATCATCTAGAAGATGTTATCAGAGAAATAAAAAGATAAGTGGATCAACAATATGCATTAGCCTTTCACTCACTTGTTCTTTCCACCGACATTCGACCATATGTGAGCAATTGTAAAGCATAGAAGGTTTTTTGTTACCAGCCTAGTAAGGTTTATCACCTATTTTATGACCCTGCAAGGGAATACATGGAGTTTCATTTCCTCAATGTATTGAAGCCTCCACACTTTATCTTACCTTCAACATTAGGAGGAAATCTGAAGAATGTAATCGATTTGTTGTCACAGTTTCATTATCCTTT
>ML815401.1:100964-140960 GCA_009831015.1 Picea engelmannii | reverse complement strand
TATTGATTGCTTGATTTACCTTTAAGTAATTTATAGTGTGTTCTCTATGCTTCTCTCTATATTTACCTTAGAGTGTCATTTGATCATTTCACAAAGTGGAATATCAAAAACTTTGTCATTTTTATAGGCTCTAGGGATTTTCACTGATAAATTTGGATCCACCGCTACCACCGTTGAGGTGAATGTTAGATCAAGAAGGTTCTTTCGAATCTACTGGGCCACAATAAATTGTACCCAATCCTATTCCTAGAGAAGATATTCTTGCACCGAAGGAGACTAGAATTTATGACTTCAAAGATGAAAACTTCAAGCCTATAAACCCTCCAATCATTGATCTTTCAACACAAATCCTTTCTCAGGTAGTCCCTCCAGAGGTGACTTATCCTGATCATTGTCTCGTTAAGAGACTGGATATGGAAGTGAGTAATGTTACTTTTATTGGGAGTCCTCATACTCCCATATCGATCATGGGTGAAGGGAGCATCATACCTCCTCCCCCATATTCACCTACAAGGAATACCTCTAGTCAGACACCTGGCACTTTTGGCAGTGGAACAGTCTCTTCCATGACTTAACCACTTTTCATACTTCTACAATACATAATACATTTGGCATTCCTTTCACATATGGGATTTCATGTTTTGATACAAGCTCAAATTTAACTTACTCTACTTTACAGAATTTTGGTCTAGGGGTAGGGATTTCTAATGCTCCCTTGAAAGGATCCCTCAGAGGCACTTATGCTCTGTATAATGTATTCCCTTATGGTGGGGGTCATATCCCTCCTTCGTTCCCTTCGCTTGGAGGTGATTTTAAGCAACCATCTGGGCCTAGTGCAAGTTCTAGTTTGTTTAGTGGAGGGATTCAAGGGCCTCAGTCCTTTATGAATCTAGTTGGTTCTATGCCTTTCTCATTATTTGGTGCTTTTGGCACTAACACTTTCTTATCGTCCATATTTTATTCAGGGGACAACCCATTTCTCAATCAACCTAACCCCATACAAGGATTTGTTCCTCACATGTAGTGATGGCAGGAGCCTTCTCCTCTCAAAGCCTGGGAAATACCTGGAAGGGTTCTATACCTATGCAAGGGATGCTAATCAGGGGAAACCCCTCCCACACTCAGTGGAACCCAAAGAAAAGGTTCATTTCCTATGCCAGGAGGATCGACTGGGGGAAACCCAAACCAAGTTTTTTGGAATACCATGCATGGAGAAATCCCTACCCAAGGTATATCATCAAATTATTTGAATCTTTTGACGATGAAGAATAGTGCACAAACCCCTTATACTAGCCAAGGAAACCCTGGTTTTTACCAGAACCCTGCTCAACATGCAAAATTTTCCTGCCAACCAAAATCTAGATTCATCTTTTCCTTTAAATCCACCACAACCTAGGTTACCCTTTCTGGAAACTCTTTATCTACTAGACTTGTCAAGGTTGTTAAATGATCATGCTTTTCATGTTCCACGTCTGCCTCCTATGTCGACTATGTTTCCCTCAAACATACCAAAATTTGAAGGAAATCTTGGTGAAGATTCGGGTGATCATGTTACAAATTTTCACTTGTGGTGCTCCTCCAACTCATTGAATTATGACTCTATCAATTTGCTATTGTTTCAATGCACTCTCATGGGGGGTGATTCAAAGTGGTATATTGAGCTCGATGGATCAAAGTATGCTTACTTTAACATTATGGCAATGGTTTTCTTAAACCATTTTCAACTACCAGTGAGATACAATATTCGCACATAGTTGTTGGCCAATTTCGAGTAGACCAAGGCCATCCATATATTCTATCATATCTGAGAATGGCATCACCATAAGATATTCATTAATGTAAATATCCCTCATACATTTTTTCTCAAGTGGTTCCTGATTTCTTTGGTGCCTTGTGTATACAAAGACATCGCAAGTTCTAGAGTGTTTTCTGAGGAAGAGCCTATAATGAGGGATCAACAACTACAATTGATTTATTATAAATATGACATGTTGTACGATATTCTTCCTGATGCACCACAGTCAACCTTTGACTTGACCAAACCAAATTTTGGGCCTCATGTTGATGGTATAGTAGGCTCAACACAAAATAGGCCCACATATTAGTTGTCCAACCAAATTCAACAGTTGCCACTACAACAAACTATGGCCATCCAAACTTTTGGTATGGATGCCCCCACCACCCAAACATCGGAAGCATATAGTCTGTAGATGATGAAACCCAAGGACTAGCAGTCCAAGGGGAAAAGGAAGGGTAAATGAAAGAAAGGTAAGGGGGGTAATGATAAAAATCTTTCTAACAATGATGGTGAGGAAAAAAATGAGAAGAAAAAGGTTAAGTTTTCATGTAAGATTTACGCAGATGACCAATTGACTCATCAATTCCCTAGGCTTGAGGAAGCCCAGAATCTTTTGGCACATTAGTAGCATGTTTTGTTAACTAACCCTTTCCCTCAAGGGAAGAATATGGCACAAGTTTCCTCATCCACAACCATGACTAGGGGAAATTAAGGTTCCCCCACACTTAATGCTAATACTGAAGCCGCAAATGTATACATGGTGAGATCATATGCTCATCTTCAGACCAGGGCTCATGATTATAGAATGCATGAATCTAGTGACAAGAGAAAATAAGATTCAAACCCATCCCCTCTTCTTCATATTGATAAGACCATGGGAGAAACAATGAATCACATCCCTAAAGTTATGTTTAAGAAAGCTTCTCATAATCCAAATGCAAGGGTTACCCATAACTATTATGTAGTTGAAGATCTTGTGCAAACCCCTTGTACAATGTCTGCTTTAGAAGTTATCTATAGTTTCCCCTCATAGAGAAAATCATCACTATATGATTTGGGTGTTGTTGATCCAGCTAACCCGGGCTCTATCATTTTTTACCCTTCCAATCACAAACCTTGTTTTCTTTACCATGTTTCCTTCTAGATAGTAGTGGTTTACGTCAAAAAATCATTGACATGGAATATTTTCCACATAGTGGTAGATGAGGGTGTGTCAACTTGTGTGATGTTGTTGGCATGTTGGAAGGATATTGGTCAACCCAATTTTTCTATGTCTCCTACATTGTTAACTATGTTTGATAGCCATTTTTTTCGACTGCATGGCATAATCCCCTCCTTCCCCATGCAGTTGGAGGGAAAACCTATGTGTGTCGAGGTAGAAGTAGTTGATGCACCTCTCGACTACAACCTTTTGCTGGGATGAATTTGGACTTATGAAATTATAGCGGTTGTATCCTCTGTTTTTTGTGTACTACGTTTTCCTCATGAAGGAGGGATAGTAACCATTGATCATTTATCATTCTCTCATCCTAACCCTTCATCGATGAAATTCATGGTCTCTATGATTGATAAATCATAGAAAGGTACCATCAACTTAGGTGTTGGACTATTTACATATTTGATGGGTACTTTCGATTTTCCACCACCTTCTGATGATGTAAAGTTTATTTCAATTGTCCCTGATTAGCCAAAGGTTGCGATCTTTCAAGTTGCTTCATTTCGAACAAATTATTTTAACGATATGTGGAATTTACCTTCCCCATCAGCTTCGGTAGAAGGAGTAGGGAATCCTAGCATGGCTATGGCCCTATCCGTAACTGAGATTTCGTATAGTATTGTTTAGCAAACCTTGACCAACTTTGATCCAACTCGCCTTTAAGAGCTCGATCCTTTTCTAGAGCCTATTTGGGCTCAAGAGTCTTTTACTTCAAATGATCCTTTGGACTTGGTCTTTTCCTCCGGACGAGGTGATTTTAGAAGCAATGACGGGTTGGGATAGACCTTGGTATGATATTCATCACAGATCATACTTGTTACTCGAGCTTAGCAGAGTGGACACAAGAGAGTTTAACATGAACATGAATGGAGATGTATCTCGTTCTATTAACCCTTTGGAAACACATGAAATATATGTTGAGGGAAACATGACAAGTATAGCTGAGATGATTCCAATCGATATCTCCAAAACCCTTGGCATTGTTGAAAATGTCTTCATCAGAGCAGATTGTTCCCCCGAGGAGATTCAGGTGTACACTGAGTTATTTAAAGAATTTTGTGATGCTTTTTCATGGTCTTATGAGGAGATTCAAGGAATTGACCCTCGTATATTCAACATTATATTAGGACTTGTCTTGATGCTAATCCTTTATGTCATAAGCTTCTCCTGGTCAACCCTTGCAAGGAAGTGACTATCAAAGTTGAGGTAGAGAAATTGATTAAGGTTGGTTTCATCTACACAATTCAATTGACGGAATGGGTGTAAAACCCTATTCCTATCAATAAAAAACAAGGTATGATTCGTGTGTGCATGGATTTTCATGATCTGAACAAGGCATGCCCAAAAGATAACTTTCCTACCCCATTCATTGATCAAATTATCGATGAATGTGTGGGTTGTGAAGTTTTTTATTTTATGGACAGTTTCTCAGGGTACAATTAGATTTAGATCAAGACCAAGGATCAACATAAGACTACTTTCATATGTCCTTGGGGTATGTTTTCATATAAGAAATTTATTTTTGGCCTAAAAAATGTTGGAGCTACTTTCCAGTGGTCCATGTTATTCGCCTTCCATGACCTCAAACATATAGTCGAGACATATCTTGGTGATCTTGTGTCACATTCTCGCAAGAGATATGATCATCTCGCTCACCTTCAAGTTATTTTTTAGAGGTGTCCCTACTATCGAATTCTCCTAAATCCGAACAAGTGTAGTTTTTGTGTTATGTTGGGACGTTTATTAAGTTTTATCGTGCCCACCAAAGGGATCATGGTCGATCCTCTTAAGTTTGAGGAAATAGTTTAGTTTCCTCCCCCTCGCATAGTTCCCCAAATTTTCAGTCTTCAAGGGAAGGCTAACTTCCTAAGGATATTTATTGCTAACTATGACGAAATAACCAAAGGGTTTATTCATATTTTGAAAAAAGGGGTCCTATTCTTTTGGGATGAAGCAGATCAACACTCTTTTGAAGCATTGAAAAGTTCCCTGGCATCTTCCCCTCTACTCATCCCTCCTAATTATGGAAAGTATTTCTTGTTATACTTGGCTACAACATAGTCTATCATCGGTATGGTCTTGGTTCAGGAGGATGACACGCTCTAGGAAAACGTATCTACTACCTCAGTCGAGGCTTAGTCAGACCAGAACTCAATTATACCCACATTAAGAAACTGGATTTGGAATCTATCCACATTGTTCAAAGGTTTTGTCATTATATTATACTCCATAATACCACCATCGTAGTCATCTTTAATCATTTTCAATATCTGTTGACAAAACGGTTCATCAATGGGAATATTATTCGATGGATAGTCATTCTTCAGGAATTTGATTTGGACTTTGTTTCAACAACTTCTAAAAATTCCTTGGTCTTTGCTAAGTTAATTTCAGAACTTCTAATTGAGAGTGGCAGTAATTTTCCTGAAGAGTCAATGATCAATGAGGATCTCTTCCTTATTGCATCTTCTGACCCTTGGTATGGATATATATTTGTGTATCTTCAGACTCTGAAGTGTCCTTCCTCTACTTCTCATGATGAGCATCGATGGATATGTCATCAAGTGAAAATTTATCTTATCATCAATGATACTTTGTATCATCGAGGAGTTGGTTGTGTTCTTCGTTGTTGTCTAAATCGTGAGGAGGCAGAGCTTGTATTAAACGGCTGCCACACTGGAGCATGTGGCAGTCACTTTTCTGGGTTGGAAACAACCTAGAAAATCCTTCGTGTTGGATACTTTTGGCCCTCGTTAATCAAATATTGTATAGAAGCAGTTAAGAAGTGTCATTTGTGTCAGAGCTTCTCTCAGAAGATGTGGGTACACTCTTCTCCTATGTTTCTTGTTATTGTTGTTGGTCCCTTCACTAAGTGGGGAATTTATTTCACTACATGCCACCTAGCTTCTACTAGAGGGCATCGTTATATAATTGTGGAAGTAGACTACTTCACCAAGTGGGTCAAATTCGTGCCAACATTTAGTAATGATGGGGAAATGGCGACACTTTTCATTTTCAACCAAATTGTTGCTAGGTTCAGTATACTGAAATATATTGTCATAGACCATGGGAGTTACTTTCAAAATAAGATGATGAATGAGTTAACATCAAATCTAGGGTTTAAGAAATAAAATTTGTCACCCTATTATCCACAAGTGAATGGTCAAGTGGAGGTTGTCAATAAGTCTCTCAAAACTATTCTCCAACGGACAATCAATTCGGCCAAGTCGAATTGGAATTTGATGTTATATTCAACACTTTGGGCATATCAAACTTTCATCAAGACTGCTATAGGTTTCTCTCCTTTCCAACTTGTTTATGGATGGAGGCAGTATTTCCTATAAAGTGTCAGATTCCTTCTCTCAAGTTGGAAGTGGAACTACTACCTAACACAAATACACTTGAAGAGCATCTTCTCTATCTCGAGGAGCTCGATGAACAATGTAGGGATGCAGCCTTGGATAACGAGGCTCATAAACAACATGTCAAGTGTCAATATGATCAGTCAGTCTACCTTGGAGTTTTCTCCGAAGGTGATATTTTCTTGGTCTACAATCAAGATAAAGATCCCTTAGGGGAAGGAAAATTTAAACCCATGTGGTTCGAACCGTTTATTATTAAGAAAGATTTGGAAAAAGTTTCTTATGAATTGGTTGAATTTGAAGGTAATTACTTTCATGATCCTAGAAATGGGATTTATCTTAAGAAGTATTATGCTTAGGTTGGTCACCTAAGTGTGATTTCTTGTAAATAATGTATATTTTTGTCTAGACATTTTAGTATCTTTTTGTTTTATGTACATGTAGTTTATTGTGTTTCTTCATTGTGGTAGATGTCAATTGAATCTAAGGTTTATGTTGGGTTCACATCCGGTGCTATCCAACACACTCGAAATCTTTCTTCCGCAGCTTGGGTGATCTCCATGCCCATTGTTCAGTTGGTATCTTCTGGAGGTGTTTGTCTAGAAGAAGCAACCAATAATGTTTCTGAGTACAATGTTGTAATATAATTACTGTTTGATGCATTGTCACGTGTTATTTCTCACCTTCGGGTTCATCTAGATGCTCAAATCGCAGTGTCATGGTTAAATGGAGTGTACCGCGTCCATGATCCCACCCTTCATCGACGATTCCTTAGGGTACATCTCTTAGAACTTTATTTTGATTATATTACATATATCCATGTTCCTATGAGATCTAATCAATTAAATCATACACTGGAAAATCATGTTTTAGATTGGAATCTTTCACAAACATAAAGCACACACATACATGCACATGTAAATATATTTGTACAAAACATATTTACTCCATAAGGAAAAAATATATGTGTATATATAAATTTTCCAAAAAATGATGCCACAATACAAAATGTGGGCCATAAGCCTCAAAAGTGTCTAGAATACATCATCGGGCTTAATCCCTCCATACATAGAGAGATATAAAAATGTGTGCTCTAGCATGCATGATGATTGGTACTAGTCTAAGATCTAGGCCTATTGTCCCTACTATAATGTACTATGACGTTGTACAGGAGCCACAATAACTAGACCCATGCCCTAGGTACTCCCAGGACGTGAGGATACATATATGGAGGTATATCCTCGATCCCTGTCATCGCCACACTCTGAGTGAAGGATGTCAAGTTCCTCTCTACCTACCTCAATACTCTCTCGACCTCTTTCAATGATGTCCCTGCTACTAATGCAGTTCCTCCTGGTTGGTCCTGCTCTCATGAATGACACCCAGTCCAGGGGAGGTCTGTTGGGCCCACTAGTCCCACATCTATACATAATACACTTTTTGAGTTAATATTGTGACACTAACAAAATATGTTTTTTTATTTCTTGTAAATAAAATTAAAAAATTATATATATATGAGTACGTACCTATCTCACTACGTGCCACACTAGGGGGCATAGGCATATCATGGTCTCTTAAGAAATTGATCCTTGCATAGGGATAATCCTCGATGGTTGGGATGTATCATCTCTACCAATCGAAGAACTCATCATCATATGACTCTCGTACTCCCCCTTCTCATCAAAGTGGTCTATCTACACAGTGTTGTATAGGTGGTTATGTACCCTCGTATGCTCTCCTTTGGGCTTAGGCACAAAATTATTTCAAAGAATAATGCACAAAGCACTGCTCCAAATCCAAATTTCTTCTTCTTTCTCAGTTTTCACTCTGTCAGTTGTATTTTCATATAGTTGAGCATCATCATGCTCCAATAAAAGATCATCGACAATAGACATTACACTGCACAATGCATTTGAGCACGATAATATTGATGTAAAGTAGTGGATCCAGTAATCTACCCAATCAAGTAAAGTACTTCTCTCAAACCAGGATTCTCTATCTTTTGAATGGGAACTTGAGATCACATCTTCTTCATGCCATCCTCACAATAGATATTGATGTAATGGGCTATGTGATATGGCCCTGGAGGGAAGGTTTTCAAGTTTACTGGCTCACCCCTCCTAGAGAGACTGGTCAAGAAGTAAATATATTTATTGGTGACTTTCAAGGATTGGCCTTCTAGCATAAAGGCCTCTGCATCAGGGTTCCAATACTCAAAAAGGTGATTCAATACTATCGGTTGGGCCCTCATGAATGGACAAAAAGAAAATTTCCACAACCCACATTGTTTTAATATGTCCATAGCTGAAGGGTCCTCTTCTACCATTTGATCCACTTCCTCATCTCTCTCTCTCTCTCTCTCTCTCTCTCTCTCTCTCTCTCTCTCTCTCTCTCTCTCCTATGCACATACATCCTAATCATGAAATTTTTTGAGTTAGTGCCTTTGTTTTCTCATTTTTATAACCATGTATGTGCCCTATTTTGAAGACAGTCATGGACATACATGTTATGAGTTTAGCTCATCCTGTGTACATCCATGAGTTGAGCATGGACAATGCACATTCATGCACATTCATGTTAAATTTTAAGGCATGTGGCCCCCAATTTTATCTAAAAACCATGAAAAGTCAATGAATTTTCAAGAGAAAGGGAAGGGTACTTACTTGGTTCAAGAACGAGTCGATTATGTCAATCTTGGCTCTCTGAATGTGTAATTGAAGGAAGATGGTTTTTTCTATTTTTGGGTTTTTTCAAACAACAATGGTGAAAATGACCCCTTTCACCTCTATTTATAGATTTTTTGACCCTGTGGTGACCTAGTTTTGACCCTCCTTCCCTATGGTTTGTTTGATAGATGTTTTGATTAATTTTTGGGATTTTTTGGTCATCTAAAAATATTATGGACTTCGGATTCAGTAATTTTTTCATGGTTAATACTTATATCATCCTATAACAAAGTTATGTTTTCACCATTTTCATATAGGGTAGGCCCTTACCATCTTACATATTGAATTTTATTGATGATTTATGCTTTGCCATAGGGTTGATCCCACCGAAGTGATACAGAGAACCATCTATGTTTCTTTAGAAGTGTTGTAATTAGGTGGTAGAACCTTCCTTTCCATTTACTCCTATATAGATCCTTGTCTTGCATTATGGTATCCATGTTGTGAATCTTCTCTAGGCTTAGGAGTCCTTTTAGTCCCACCATGACTTTGTGTTGAAGCCTCATCCTTCTTCTTCATCGGTTTTTGGCCTAATACCTGAGGGACTCCCCAAGATCATGGTTTTTCTTCTTTTGAGATCACTTAAAATATGAAAGAGACATCTAACAAGAAATTATTTATCGTTTTCGACCTCATTTAGATTACATAAGAAAAGGAGCCTCCATGGAGTCTTCTCTAAGCCCTTTTCAAACTCTCTAAAATTGAAAATGTTGTTGATCGATCTTGTTTCCCTTCATGCTCATCAAAGTGAAAGTCGAAGGAACATATGTCTGTGAAGGATCAGATCCTATCACTGAGAGGGGGGGTTGAATCAATGACACAATAATTTTATCAATTTTTTTTTTTTTTTAATTATGTATTGCAGAAATGGAAACAAAATTTGAAGACAATGTTTTATCGTGGAACCCAATTGGGAAAACCACGAAAACTTTTCTATTAACTGCAATTTTTTTTTTACAAGTTACAATAGAAGGAAGATGTTTTCTTCCTCTTTAGGTCAACACCCACTGATCAAGATGCACCCACACCCCTATTCACCAGCTCTAACTGGTAGGAGGCTACAACCCCCTATTTAGTTAGCTACAATTGAAAAGGAAGCACATAATCCCCTCAAAGCTCCAACCTGCCCTAGCACCTCCCAGCCACCCTCTGTTCATAAATCTAGAAATATTATCTATCATGCACTGGATATCATGACTGTTGCTCTGTCTTTTTCTACATTTGATATTCAATGTCTCTACTACAATCCACTAATTCCTTCACATCTCAACACACTTATAAATGTCTTCAACATAACTCTTCATCAAAACAACATGTCGGTTCATTCAATTTCACAACTTTTCATGAACATCACATCTTTTCATTTAATATTACATAACCCTTGTTTTAAGTAAAACAATCATTAACATGACTTTTCATAACCACACATCTCTTTGATCCACATCTCAAATCCAATGACTATGTTAATGTGTAATACAAATATTAACAAACATCACAATACTTCCTTAAATCGATACTTTCAGGATTTAAGCATCTAAATTATTATTTTAATATCAGTTATGAATTGTAGTTATCACACTAGGGATTTCATCAAATAATGTGATGTTATCTAAGTCATTGTCTTTGTGTTTGTGTTGTGCATGTATTTAACTAGTTTTGGCGAACCTCCATAATTGGCAGTATGCCAAAAACTCCGACAAGAAAAGTTGTCTCAACATCCGAATGTTTATTGAAAAACATTTTAACTTATCAATCCTCCAACATTATCATTATGCCAAAGTTACCGATATACATAGTGGTCTCTCTGTCATTGCAAGTTCTGCCAACTAAAAATAACTAACAAGTTTTAAACCCTCAATCACCCATATGACCATTGAGCCAACAATGTATTAAAAAACTGTTAATCCAACGGACAATATTATCTCCTCGGTAAATCAACGATTGTTGTCACTTCTGCCAAAAGGTAGGGGCCTGACAGGTCATCTCAGGCTCCAAAATAGTGATCCTCATGTGAATTCCAAGCACCTAAAGCCCTTGCCATACCTTTGCACTATGCATCGAATAGGTATAGTGAGGGAAGTATTTATAAACTCATATGAACCCTGCCTCATTGTCAATGTGGGATGAAACCCAATCGTAAAATCAATCGCCATCGTTGATCATTTGATCAGATGGTTTTTGAGACTCCGCCTGCAACTCTTCATTCTTATTCCTTTGTGATTGAAATCGATCCTATGATCTATTTGTCAATTCGATTTCGAGCTCTGCATTTGTTTTTTCATTGTTTAACTTCAATTGCATCATCCACATTCAATCTCTAAGATTTCTATCGATGTTTAAACTCATTAATAGGTTAACAAACTTGATCGACTTGGTCTCTATTTTTAGTCATGGTGACTTTGATCTTGTAGTAATACATCATCTTGCAACTTATAGAAGCTTGCATCAACATCAAGGCTCTATTGCTTTGACAGTCAATTTTTAAGTCACATCCTGGGAAAATCCAACCCTTGTCTTCCAGACACACCACAGGGCTTGTAATAATAGAGTGCCTCATAACCATCACAGTCAGCAGGTCAACATACATCACTTATTATGTCATTTTACATGCCCAATGCACATTTCTTATCTGTCAATTCCATCCATCAGCTTTGTCACCATATTTCCTCATCAATGGCTCTGTCAACATAGACATGTCGTCATAGGAAACATAATATAAACATGTTCTTATCTATTTTTGATGTTCATATTTAAATATATGTAACACTAACAATGTCATCAAGGTCAACATAATGTCAACACATCTGAAATGTATGCAACATTAGTATCCCTATTCCAGTCATGATTATGCAGTAGAGTTGATAATTTCAATGCCAATGCCATCAATTCTATTATCATCATCACAGATCTATAGGCAATGCCAATTCCATCAATGGCAACCTGTAATGCCTTATTTCCAACAATATCCCCCTTTGGCATTGATGGCAATACTATTTTCATGTCTCCCCCTTTGACATCAAGGGAAAAGGGTTGAATGACTCCCCCTAACTTTGATCACTGTCTCCCCCTGAATTGATGCCAATTGATGCATTATTTTCTTGAGATATTAGATTGGAAAAGAGACTACTCTTAATATTTTCCCGAGATATTCAAATACATCTCTTCTTAAGGGTTTAGTGAAAATATTTGCAACTTGTTCTTGTGTTGGGACATATTCCAATTTAATGTTCTTCTTTTCATCTTGATCTCTTAGATAGTGGTATTTTATTGTAATGTCTTTTTCTTTACAAGGTTCTTAGAGAGACTTATAGCACTTGTATTATCACAGTAGATAGTAGTGGGTTTTTCAAACACTACTTTGATGTATTGTAAGGTCGGTTTCATCCATTCCACTTATGTGCAACATTATGTTGCTACAATATACTCAACTTCATTGGTAGATAGAGAAATTGAGGATTGTTTCTTGCTTGTCCAAGCTACAAATGATTCTACCAAGAATAATGCTCCTCCACTTGTACATTTTATGTCATCTACACAACCTATCCAATATGCATATGAATAGGCCATTAAAGAGAATGAATTCTTTCTAGGGTACCAAAAACCAAGATATATGGTTCCTTTTACATACCTAAAGATTATTTTCACAGCTTGAACATGGATCTCGTTTGGTGGAGTTTGGAATCTAGCCACCATTCCAACAACTTTCTTGAAATCAGGTCTGGAATCTGTTACATAGAGTAAACTCCCAATCATTGATCTGTAGTGTTTTGGATCTACAGCCTTGGACTCATCTTCCTTGCTTAGTTTGCATACTACTGTCATAGGTGTAAAAACAGGTTTGAATTCCTCTAACTGGAATTTCTTAATCATATCTTTAACATAATTGGACTGATGGATAAATATTCTCCTTTTGGACTATACTATTTGTAATCCTAGAAATAAATTTAGTTCACCAAGCAAGGACATTTCAAATTCTTGCTTCATCCTCCTAGAAAAGTCCTTACTCATTTTTCATCATCACTCCCAAATATAATATCATCAACATATACTTCCACAATAATCATTCTATCACCAACAATTTTACAATAAATATTATTGTTTGTTGATCCTCTTTCGAGGCCTTGTATTTGTAAATAAGAATATAGCCTTACATACCATGATTTGGGTGCTTGTTTTAGCCCATAGAGTTCTTTCTTTAGTTTACAGACATAGTCTCCTTTGTCAGTTAATTGAAATCCTTTTGGTTTCTCAATATAGACTTCCTCTTCTAAGTTTCCATTGAGAAATGTTGACTTGACATCCATCTGGTATACGTTCAATTTTTTGTAGCAGGAAAAAGCTAAGAACATCCTAATTGACTCTAATCTGGCCACATTTGCAAAGGTTTATTCAAAGTCTACCCCTTCAACCTGAGCATACCCTTTACATACCAATTTGGCTTTGTTCCTGATTACTTGCCCATTTTCATTCACTTTGTTTTTAAACACCCATTTAGTTCCATTGACATTCTTATTTTTTGGTCTTGGAACCAGTTCCCAAGTTTGATTTTTTTCAATCTAGTCTAATTCTTAATTCATAACATTCACCCAATTCTCATATTTCCATGCCTCTTTGATTGAGTTGGGCTCAATATGTGACAAAAATGTTATTTTTGTTTGATACAACAATTGCCTTCTCATCTGCACTTCATTGCTTTTATTTCCAATAATCAGGTCTTAAGGATGATTCTTTTGAGTTATTATTGAGGGTGTCTTTGTGTCTTTTCTTTGGGATTCTTATCTTATATCTTCTTCTCGAATATATTCCTCTTCTTCTATGGTATCCATTTCATCCTCTTGTATACATTCCTTTTCTTCTTTATTCTCTTCTTCTTCTTCTGCTTATGTACCAACTGACTCATCATCATCTTCGTCTTCATTGTCAAGTACAGTCTTTTGATGTTTGATCTTAATTGTTTTTAAAACATCCACATTAACATCTGCACACTCAAAAATCTTATGTAATCTAATATTGTAGCATCTGTATGCTTTCTTGGTAGAAGAATATCCAAGAAATATACCTTCATCAGATCTAGCATCAAATTTTCTGAGATTCTCATCAATCCTTTTGATGTAACACTTACTTCCAAAGACCTTGAAGTATTTTACCGAAGGAGATCTCCCAAACCATAGTTCATAAGGAGTCTTATTACTATTAATATTGAGCTAACCTTTGTTTAATATTTATATTGTTGTGCTTATAGATTCCCTCCAATATCCATCAGATAATCTTGCTTCATTGAGCATAGTCCTTGCAGCCTCATGAACTGTTCTACTCCTCCTCTCAACAATCCCATTTTGCTGAGGTGTTCTGGAAGAAGAGAATTGTCTCTTAACTCCATGAGTTTCATAGAATAGGTCAAATTCTTTTGAGGTGAACTCACCACCATTTTCTGATCTAAGACATTTGATTTTTGTCTCTGTTTCATTTTCAACAAGGGTTTTAAAAGCTTTGAATTTTTTAAATGCTTCTAATTTTTCCTTGAGAAAATATACCCAAGCCATTCTAGTAAAATAATCAATGAACAACATAAAGTAGGACTCTCCTTGCAACATTTTGGTCCTTGTAGGTCCACAGAGGTTGGTGTGAACAAGCTCTAAAGGTTTTGAGGTTGAGTATTCTTTTATTTTGAACCTTATTCTAGTTTTATTCCCTAGTTGACAATGTCTACACATAGGATTTGAGGGGTTTTCCATCTTTGGCAAGTTTCTTACTTCCCCGAGATTGTTGACTTTCACTGAATTGTCAAAGTTAATGTGCTCCAACTTTCTATGCCATAGCCAAATTTCATCCACTAAATTTATATGACACTCCTCATTCAATTTTGTATTTTGTATATATACATTCTCAAGAGTTCTAGGAGCAGTACCAACCAATTTTCCTGAGTCCTTTCTCCTAATCTCACATTTCTGGGAATCAAAGAGGCAAATGTGCCCCTGATCATAGGTTTGGCTAACACTTAATAGGATAGGTTTCATATTTTCAACAAGAAACACATTATTGGCTTTGTCTTTCCCAAATTCACAGTGCCTTTCACAAGTATGTTACCCGAAGAATTGTCACCAAATGTAATTTTACCTTTTTGTTTCTTTAAGTTCAAAAACTTGTCCTTATTTCCTATCATGTTTTTTGAGCAACCATTGTCAACATACCAAAGATGTTCTTTATATTGGGCTTTCAAGGCAATAAGACATTYCTCTTTTGATGTTTTTTCTTTCCAAAGATTCTTTTGCTCTCTAATGAACTTTGGTTTTTCTGAGATTTCCATTAATGTGAAATTACTTGCTTTATTTCCATAGTTATGACATCTAAAGCATTMTAAGTTCCTTTCTTGTAGAGGTGCAAAGGAGTTATAATTTATTMTTTTAACTTGATCTATTGTTTGGTTATATTTAAGGTTATAGTTCTTAACTCTCAAGTTTTTCCTTCCATATGCTCTACAATTCATAGCTTTGTGTCYGAAATTAGAGCATGCAAATCAATAACCAAATAAAATGTGAGGATACCTATTTTSATGAACCTTCTTTRGTGTTTTCTTATATTCCTTCTTGATGGGTGGAAGTAATCCTCTGGAGTTCTGATCATTGCTTGTCTTTTCTTTATCTTTCTTCTTGAATGTACTGAGGAGAGAAGCTACATAAGATTTTGATTTAACTTGGTTTTTTTCTTGAGAATAACCTACTCCATTTTTGTTACTTGAATCCCTTTGTGTGGTTATAATATTATCTAAGATTTTAGAGCTATTTTCATATCTTGTTTAGATAAGTTTTGCATCAAGCTCTTTTCTTAGGTGAACTAATTATGCCTCCATTCTTTCATAGGTTATGTTTTTCTCTTTAAGAGACTTCTCTAGACTTTCTTCCATCCTATTTGCTTCTAGGATTTGGTTTTTCAGGTTGCTCATGATTTTCTCCATCTCTTTTTCTTTCTATTCATGTTTTTCTTTTTGTTCAACTACAAAACTTTTCAGCTGTCTATAGTCGTTTTGTATATTCTTAATTCATCCAAGGCACTGAGAAGTTATTCTTCCATATTAAACTCTGCTTCATATTCTGACTATTCCTCATGCTCAATTTATTCTATCTCATTAGACTCTTCAATACCTAGAAAAAGGACTTCATCATCATCATTGCCACTAGACTCTCATGAACTATTGTTTTCTTCTTTTGAGTAAATTTTTTTTTCCCTTTGTAATAATTTTTCTTATAGTGGGGTTTTCCCTTCTTCTTGTATTGTTTATTTGTGTCTTCTTCATATTCAAGGTATTCCTTAGGATAGGGACACTTGGCTGCAAAGTGGCCAACTTTGCCACAATTAAAAAATTTGAAAGGCAGCTTGCCTTTGTACCTCCCTGATCCTTTCTGAAGTTTTTTAATAAAATTGGATTCTTCTACATCCGATTCTTCATGATGGTTGGGTTGAGGTTTTTGCTTATGATTTTTTGTTTTCTTGAGCACCTTGAAGGCTGCCTCTTCTTTTGGGAGGTTCTCATGACCTAATCTTAACTCATAGGATATTAGAATTCCATACAATTCATCCATGGTGAGTTGATATAGATTCTCTTGATCTTCAAGTGTGGACACTTTAGGATTATATAGCATAGGTAGTGTTCTTAGTATATTTTCAACTAACTCATTGTCTGACACTTCTACTCCCAAACCTATGATTGCATTAACAATATTATCAACTCTTTCTAAGTACTTTGAGATATTTTCTTCATCCTTCATTTTTAGACCTTCATATTGTACTTTGAAAGTATAAGGTTTGGCCCTCTTTACCTTGGAATATCCTACATATATAGTTTCCAATTTATCCTAGAGTTGTTTTGCATTTTTACAGTTTAGTACTTTAGCAAGGATCTTCTTACTCAGTCCATCTTGTAGTGTGTTTAAAGCCTTTGCATGTTCCCAAAATTTATTCTTTTCTTCTGCTTCTGTGGGAGTGACTTTTGGAACATCATATCCTTTTTCAACCAATGTCCATACTTCCAGTCCAATGGATATCAAATAGATTTTCATTCTAATACTCTAGAAAACATAGTCTTCGCCATCAAATAGGGGGACTTTTAATGGCATCTTAAACTTTTGATCCATTCTGATGTATATTTCTCTTCAAGTGATTAAACATTTTACTGAAGAAACCTCACTTTGATACCAATTGAAGGATCCGATCTTGTCACTGAGAGGGGGGGGGTGAATTAATGACACAATAATTTTATGAATTTTTTACTTTTGTTAATTATGTATTGAAGAAATGCAAACAAAATTTGAACACAATGTTTTATCATGGAACCCAATTGGGAAAACCACAAACACTTTTCTATTAACTGCAAAATTTTGTTTTACAAGTTACAATAGAAGGAAGATGTTTTATTCCTCTTTATATCATCACCCACTGATCAAGATGCACCCACATAGCTATTCACCAGATCCAACTGGTAGGAGGCTACAACCCCCTATTTAGTCAACTACAACTGACTAGGAAGCACCTACTCCCCTACAGGCTCCAACCTACCCTAGCACCTCCCATCCACCCTCTGTTCATAAATCCAGAAATATTTTGTATCATGCACTCGATATCATGATTGATTCTCCGTCTCTTTCTTCATTTTATCTTCAATGTCTCTATTGCAGTCCACTAATTCCTTCACATCTCAACACACTTATAAATGTCTTCAACATAAATCTTCAGCAAAAAAGCATGTCTGTTCATTCAATTTCACAACTTTTCATGAACGTCACATCTCTTTATTTAAGATTACATAACCCGTGTTTTAAGTAACACAGTCATTAACATGACTTTTCATAACCACACATCTCTTAGATCTACATCTCAAATCTAATGACTGTGTTAATGTGTAATACAAATATTAACAAACATCACAATACTTCAATACTGTCAATGCCAATGCCATCAATGTTATTATCATCATCACATATCTATTGTCATATCCAATTCCATCAATGTTATTATCATCATCATAGATCTATTGTCAATGCCAATGTTATCAATGACAACTTGTATTTTCATATTTCCAACAATCTGTCAATAGTTTACCCCTTTTTCTGTCCAAATGGCTAATTTTACAAAAAAAGTACGTCCTAGGAGCTACAATTCACTAGGTGAGTATTCTCAAGTGTAAGTTTAACCCTTTTTCGGGCCTAAGGGACTAAATTTGAGAAAAAGGTCCATTCTCCATGGTTTTGGTTTATCACTTTTTCGGGCCTTGGAGATTATTTGTGAAAAGGGAAATCCCTTAGAGTCTTCTTTAATCCATTTTCAGACTCCCTAAACAAGAAAATATCATTGAGTGACCTTGTTTCTTTCACACTCGTTAATTGGTCCAGAAGAAACATCTATTTGGCATAAGTTTAACCCTTTTTCCAACCAATAGATTACCTAGGAAAAGGTATGCCTCGGGGGACATGTCTCGTCGGGAGAGTTCTTCTAAGTTATGTTTTTTACTTTTTCGAGCTCAAGGGACTAAATTACAAAAAAGTACGAGGGAGTCCATAGTTAATCGCTTTTGAGACTCCTCAAAATTGAAAATATAGTCGAGTGATCGTTTCTCTGTCACACTCGTTAAAATGGTTTTGAATAGATATCCTTTTGGTATAAGTTTAACCCTTTTTCGGACCGATTGGACTATGTACGAAAAAGGAATACTTTGGCCCTAGTGTCTAGAAGAGTTCTCCTTGGTATGATTTTATTATTTTTTGAGACCTGGAGACTAAAATTACAAAAAATATCACTCTAGAGTCTTCTTTTACTATTTTTTTAGACTCTCTAAAAATGAAAAACCTTTGAGCTTACCTTCTTCGGGCTCATAAAAATTTACATTGAAGGAGGCCCATTGTATCAATTCAAAAATCACATTACATATCTCACTCTTGCATCTTTGGCCTAATGTTGGATCCATTTAGATGTTGCTAAAATTTTATAACATTCCATAGGTGCAAGCCTTGCAACATTTTTTCCTTTGTGTTCTGACACCCTAACCCATGGAGGAATTTTCCTGAGTCCTTACCCTACACATGTATCCTTGCACTGAAAATTGATCTGTTCCATGTTCTTGGAACTAATTTGCTTTCCTGTGACACTTGTTCCTCTGTAACGTAGCGTTTGTTGGTTACCTGGGCAGACCCAGGTTCTGATCATAAACAAGTTTCTAAGAAAACCCTCAAACTATCATCCCTCCTAGTAAACCAGAAGGAAACATTGCTCATAGAGTGCACAACCCAATCTCACCCAAGATAACTTTATGGGGGATTGTGATAATCAAGTGTTTGTAGTCTAGGAAGGAGTGGGCATTGTGTTTTGATTCTTTTCCTTATACATTAACATCATTATTCATTCATCTACTTCTAGGATTCAGTCATCATTAAACTATGCATGCATTTTGTTATACTTAGATTTAACCATTCATTCTTTAACTGATGATTAACATAACATTAAAATAAATCATTCATAACACATAGAACACAATATTTTACTATGGTTCACCCCCTCCTAGGGATATGTCCACAAAGATCTAACTCTTCTGCTCTTTTATTCATTCTACTGCAAAATATGTGTTGCACTCATTACATCTCCAGGATTACAATCAAAATGAGGGTAAGTACCCTCTGGGAGGCTTACTCGATCACACAAAGCTCCTCATCCTATGATATAACCTTCGAAACTATCTTATTCGACTCAACAATAATAACAACTGACTTCACAATAATCAACCAAAATCGACCTAGACCTCCTAGGTCTCTATTTATACTACTTTATGGCTTATAGTTCTTACAATATTGTCAAAAACCCTAACCCTAACATGCTTAGGCTTGTCTGCATACAATCCATACTTATTTTCCTCCTGTATGTTGCTTTTCCTTCTTTTTTTGCATGTTGCTTTCCTGCCCCCGAAGGAGTGTGCTCCAAAAATATACCTTCTCTTCCAAAAATAGGCTTGTGCCCAAAATAGATCTTTCTCCCAAAATAGGCCTACACCAACAGGTCCCCAACATTGACATGTGGCTCATCCTGAACCACTCAAGCGATGTTCACTCCTTGCACGACCTTCTCCAAGCCATGGAACTTCCCTTCTAGTCCCACCCATTTGTATTTCGCTTATGCATATTTCTCTATGAGCTCCTCTACCATCAACATTGTAATGTGTTCCTTTAGAGACTCTGGACTCTCTGCATGGACCTAGGACACCTTTGTCTTCTCCTCCTCCAATTCAATAATTATTTTTGATGCTTTCTCCTGGAGTGGTTCCAATTGGGGCTGCCTTTCCTGCTTGTTGATCGATGAAGTATTCAATTCTGTTTGCAAGGTATTCATCTCCTATTTTCCTTTCAATCATTTTGTGATACTCATGGCCCTTTTATCGCTACTTCAATTTCTGCATTGTAGTGCTGATTTTTTCTTCTTTGTTGGTCCAACTTTTGGACCCTCTCGTATTCCTCCAAATTCATCCACAAGTGTATAGTATTGTGAAAAAGTTTTTCGACCTCTCTGGATTCTCTTTTGATATGATTTATTTGCAAGGGTTTCTGTTGTTCTCTTTCAATTGTGACTTTGAGAGTTGTCGATGTTAATTTTTCCTTGAGTTCCTTGATCTCCTTCATGTACCCTTTGAGTGTATGTGTGATAATTTGAATCCATTCTTCAACATTACTCATGGTTGTCTCCACATTGTCCATAATCATTTTGAAGACTTCCTTCAGCTTATGCTCGAGGTCATCCATGTGCTTCTTCTCCTCCCATGTCTCTAACTTGACTTGTTCTACCACAATTTGTAGCATGTCCTTTCCATCTCTAGTGACTTGCAACTCTGTCGCATCTACCTTGGCTCGTGATTACACTTCCTGTGTGACACTGACTTGAAAAATGTACAATTCCTTGGTTGGTATTTTAGCTAAGACCAACTCAACTTGTACCAAGTATTTAAGCGGTGTCTACACCATGGCCTACTCAAGATACAACATATATGTTCCAATGAGGAAGATAGGACTTTCCTATTCTATGAGTTAGATTTTTTCTTCCACATTTTGCATGGTTCCATCGCCTACCTCTGTTGATCACGGGATTGGTTCTGCTCCCCTATATTGTGCTTGTGTCGCTTGTATCCATTCCAGGACCTGTTTAACATTGACCAACTCCTTCATGATCCTTTCTCTTTGGTTCTCAGCCTCCTCATACTCCTCCACCGCATAGTCATGAACCCTCTCTACTACTAATTCGACATCATACTTGGTGATTGTGTATTCCAGGATGTCCTTATGTGCCTTAGACTTCTTGCGTCCCCCACCCCCTATGTGTATGATTAGTCATTTGGGTGGACCTGCATCTTGCAAAGTTGTTTTCATTGGGGTTCCTTGTGTTGTTGTGTCCCCCCTTCCTTATTCCACCTGCGCGGGGAAATTATCCTTCTTTCCTATCTACCCATTCTTCTTTGGGGTATTTCCAATCTTCTGTTGCACTGAATTAGATCTAGGTTTCATCTGCTGTGTTGGGTTCTTAGCCATGGCGCTTTCCCCTGCAGAAGTCTTTGATTACCCTGCTTCAATTTATTTCCCCTTGGGCATGTCTTTGGTTATGACTGGGATCTTCCAGTCCTTTATTTCCCATTCTACCTCTTCTACATTGACACATAACCAAATTTGTATCCATTCTTTGTCTAGATCCCTGTGTGCTTAGATCCACATATTGTGTCAGTTATCCTTAAAGTTGGCAATCCCCTAGTACTGCATGACCAACTCGGGAGTTATTAATTAGGTATTGGCTATCATTTCTTTCATATCACTGAGATACCAAGAAAAAGTGTTGGCATTTCCACTTCTCTCCTTTGAATCATAAGTGCTCCCTAATTATGTGTATCGTGTTGCACTACATTGTCCTACTCTGTCATAGAAGAATGAATAGGTAGGATATTTCCATCTGATTAGCACTATCAACATGACGAGCCATGAATAGTGTAACTTGGTCCCCAATTTCTATGCATCCTTCCAGTCATCTGGGAACAGATTCAATAAATATGGGGCCCATGTTAGCATGGTGTCATTTTCACATTGTGTTGTAGTTGTGACAACTCCTGTGAGGACCTCCTCCTTGCAAAAAATTTGAAGGAGTTTGCATGCCATCAACTTTGTTTCCATCCTAGTGGTTGCATCACTTATCCTATTTATTATAATCTCACATGAGGCCCTTTCTTTTCCATAGGTTTTCTTCATTTACTCCACGAGTTCCTTCTCCTTTGTTTTTTCATCCATATATTACGTAGGCTTCTCGCCATTTGAGGATAGTCCTGTGATGAATGAAATCAATTTGACATCGATGGACACCGGTCTATCCATACACAAGAATCCTCCATGGAGGACTGTCAGTAATTTCTTGACGCAGTTGTTCATGTCTTTCCCTCTACAAAAATGAGGAATCTCGAGAAAATGGAGTATCCTTGTATTTACCAGACCTGCTACCCATTTCTTTGGCTGAAACACCAAATCTCCTAGCGGCCCTATGACCAGGATTTCCATGTACACATGTTTTTCAAACTACAAGAAATTTTTGGTGTCAGACACATCATGTTCTACATACCTTAACCTCTTGACACATCCTAAAAAACTTGGTGTGTCGTGCACCCCATATAAAATGCATGACAAAACTATAGAGGACTCAGGTTGCTTGCCAGAGACCTCGTGATGGGTTGTTTCCCCTTTCTCTATGTTTGCACACTGGATGGACCAGACTATGGTTCTCTTTCTTCCCCTCTCGACTTCTATTGTCCCGTGATATATTCTAGTTTCACTTCCTCATGTTGCGCAGACCCTACCATAAGCTATGACCCTAGCCTGTCAGATTATGTCCTTTCACTGTCAATGTTGTTCTTCTGGTGGGATGCTTCATCACTGGATGGTTATTGTGGATTTATTTTCGCCAACGAGTTTTGACCCTCCACATTTCCATACGAGTCAATTCCCATCCTGACCATCGTCAGGGCCTGTCTCTCTTCCTCTACTAGTGTGGCACTAACTGGTTTGTCTTGTGGTGAAGGAATCATGTCAACATCGATGATTCCCTTCGTATATGTACAAACCTATTCTTCCCCTGTGGTGACCTGTGGCTACTATGTGTTTTTCATGCTACTTGGCCAGGTCCGTCAAACTTTGGAGGTTTTATTCTATGTAATTCTTCCTTCTTCTTGTTGAAATTCGACTGCTAAAATATTTGAAATCGGTTGTTCGCCACTTTATTTCATGCTGCTTATCTTTGTGTATGCTCAAATTCACAATGAGTTTTGTTTATATCATGTTTCAACTATATATTAGGTGTCATAAATGTCATGAATCTTCTTGACGATGCCTCCTTTATTATCATAAATGTTTTAAAACTTCTTGGGCATGCTTCATTACGTTTCATAAATGCTTGGTTCGCGCCTTTTTCCCCTGATGACCCTTTTTTTCTTTTTCGACCATTGACCCATTTTTCTGTGCACTGTAAGTTTTCGGTGCACCACACGTTTCTGTTGGGAATTTTCTCTAACATATTATGTTTTCTTACTTTCCTTTATATTCTACATGCAGTAACTATTACTTCTTTCCACGCTCGTTTTGTTATCTGTTATGTGCAACATTTCCCAATTTTCTTTCATTTATCCAACTTCCTCCTCTTTTTTCATTTTTCTTCTTTTTCTACTTTTGTCTTCCTTTTTCTTCTTTTTCTTCTTTTTCTACTTTTTATTTCTTTTTATAAGTTTTTTTTCCCTAATATCTACTATAGTACACTATACACATGGCTTCCTTACTTCATTGCAACTATTAAGAGTTAGTAGGTCGACTATCCCTATACAGTTTTAGTCAACTATCGTTCATCATTCCCTTCAATTATGTTCCTTCCAAGTCCTTTAGCTGCACCTATCCTCCATCTATGACATTATTTACTTCATATGGCCCTAGCCAATGCATTTTGAATTTACTAGGATGTTGCAAAAATTTGTTGTCATAGAGGAGAACTAGGTCTCCCTCCTTAAATCTCTTCTTCTTTATGTGTTTGTCATGTCAGGCCTTGTCCCTTGATTTTTGTACCTCTTGGTGTAATCCTTCCATAATATCGTCTTCTTCCATTTCCATTATTTGACCTAACCTCTCTTGTAGTGCACCTCTTTCTATCATATTGGTAATTGTTTCTATGCATAGACTGGGTACCAAAAATTCCAATGGCACCATTGCTTATTTTCCATACACCAATCTGAATGGTGTCTGTCCTGTCAACTTCTCGCATGTAGTTCAGTATGCCCACAATAGTGTTGGTATTTTAAAATCCCAATCATATCTATTAACATTATAGATCTTTGTCAAGGAATTCTACAGAATCTTGTTGAAATCTTCTACTGTACCATTTCCCTGATGATGATATGGTGTACTCTTCTAGTGATAGACTTAAAAATCCTCATTCATAGCCTTGATGGTACTATTAATAAAATGGGTGCCTTGGTAACTCATCAAAATCATGGGGCATCCAAATATTTCGATCACTTACTCAAATAAGAAGTGTTTTGATGTCTCTATGTTGCAATCCTTGACTGGTGTTTCTTCTTCCCATTTGGTTAAGTATTATTTCATGGTAATGATATATATAGCTCCTGACCTTCTTGATAGTGGATTAATAGGTCCGAAAAAATCTATTTCCAATTTTTCAAATACCTAAAGAGATACTTGTGGTCTTAGGGGAATTTCAAATTCCTGGAATAATAACAGCCATCTATAGATCCTCCCCCCCAACACTAGCTTGTTGACTAGATATTTGAGGGCAGAATGATCTGTGAACATTTTAAAATTCTTTCCCAATAAATAATGTCTAAAATTATAAAGTGTGTATACCATGTCTAGGCCTTCTCTTTCTCTGGTGTTGTAATTCTACTCGGATTCATATAGCTTCCTGCTTGCAAAGGATATAGGATGATCTAAATTCCCTACTCTTGGTTGTGCCATAATTTATCTAAGTGATATTGTTGATGCATCTACATGCACATGAAATGTATTTTCCCAATCTGAAAACACTAATATAGGTGTTTTCACCATATTCTCCTTTAAAGTATCAAATCTCTATTGACAATCCTCATTCCACTGAAATTTGGTATCCTTCTTCAACAACTTCTCCATTAGTGCAATAATTTGCACATGCCCCTTTATAAAATTATTGTAGTAGCATGTATGTCCTAGTGTGGCTCTTAACTAGCGCACTGACTTTGGTGGGGGTAAGTTCACAATGAAAACAATCTTAGTAGGGTCAACCAGTAAACCCTGTTTGCACACTATATGTCCCAACAATATCCCAAAAGGTGTGCCAAAAATGCATTTCTTGATATTTAATGATATCTGACATTTCCTGCATTTTTCCAACATTAGTCTTAGGAATTCTACATGATCTTTCAAAAGACTAAAGACAATCCATTCATCCAGATATACTTCTAAAAACTGATGTATAAACTCCTTAAAAACAACTATGACCACCCTTGAAAAGATAGTTGGTGCATTCTTCAATCCAAAGGGCATGACTATATATTGGTAGAATCCCCATTTTGTAGCAAAGGTAGTCTTATGCATGTCCTCTAGAGCTATTTTGATATGATGGTAACTTGAGAATCCATCTATGAATGGATATGATTCCCAGCCTCCCACATTCTCCAAGACCTCATCTGTAAAAGGGGTGGGGAAAGGATCATGTAAGAAAGCATCATTTAATTTCCTCAAATATACACAAATATTGATCCCTCCTTGTTTATTTTCCTAGACTACCATGGGACTGATCCATTTAGATTCCTCCAATGGTTCTATGATGTCAGCTTCCAACATTCAGTTAATTTTTTCTTTCACTTTCTGCTTATACATTGGATTCATCCTATAAGGTCTTTGTCTAGAAGGTCTAACATATGGTTTTATGGGTATATTCATCTCACCTATCTCACCTTATATGCATTTTTTCTCTGTAAAGGTTGATGGAAACAATTCACTGTATTCGCGCAGTAACTATGTTATCCTTTCTAGTGTCTTCTCATCCTAATAGTCTCCAATGCTTTCCATTTTCAATTTTTCTTTTGTCC
Organism: Picea engelmannii; assembly: GCA_009831015.1. Taxonomy (NCBI): domain Eukaryota; kingdom Viridiplantae; phylum Streptophyta; class Pinopsida; order Pinales; family Pinaceae; genus Picea; species Picea engelmannii. The sequence continues at coordinate 114,727 of ML815401.1, read as the reverse complement.
CAATGTTGACTTTATTGAATTTGATTGGCACAACAAACTCCTCTGAATATAGATATGGACCTTCCACCTCTCTCTTTCTCTCCTTCAATATCTATGATCTATATGTTGTGTGTATCATCTTCATCTGGTGCTTCCTCTTCGACATGATAAAATGAGAGTAACTCTTTGACTGTCTATCTATTTTGTTGTTGATATTCTGCTATAATTTCAACCTATGGTTCATGAAAATATATCACTCCCCATATCATATTCAGAGTTGAATCAATGTTGGGGTTCTCATGCTCAAATAAGAAGGTTACCACAAAATTCTATTGTAATATTGTACATTTTGTAGTTCCTTTGTCCATCTCCCGGTCTATGTACCAGTTCTCTAGGGTCCCCTCCAATGTATAATGAAGTGATCAGGTCATTCCTCTAGTGGTGTCATCCTCCATTTTGTTATGCACTTCTATTGGTGCTCAACTCGTCTTCCTCACCCATCATACTTATACACTGTATTTCTCCCCTGTTATGCACCAAATCTAATGCACAATAGCCTTTTACATTGATACCAGTCCTGAATTGTTTCCTTTTTTACACCCCACCATATTACTGGTGTTTCCTTGAGTGCAATATCCAGGAATAACAACCTCTTATTTTCCAAAACTTCCTCCTCATAGTTTGTCAAGAATTCCTCTAAGTCATTCAACCCATGAAAAATGGGAGGTTCCCTTATCTTTGTACCAACCCACCTTACTGCATAGCCTATTCTTGTGCACCTCCTTGTGAAAACCTCATGTAGTCTTTGTTGCCCATTCTCCAAACCTATGTCTGAGTCCAACGCACATGACGTAATGCTTCTCCAACTGAGTACCCCATCCATAGTTGGCTTGACATAATCCTCTTCTCACGTAGTGGTTCTATTTAACTGATTTATTTCTTCCAAATCCAAACAAGTCGGCTCTACAAACCTTTATTCTTCTGAAGGATCCAATGGTGCAATAAATCTATATTCATCTGATTCAAAATTCATTTTCCTTGTCTTCAGTTTGATTATAACTTGGTTATAAAAATGTTGGATAATTTGTTGTGCCATCTACTATCTCTATCACTTCGAAATCTTCCATAGTACGCACTCCATCCAAATCTATTGTTACACCTTTAAGTCTTCCAATTGTTAATACTCTTTTTTGATTTGCTAGTTTCAACTGGACAGGTGAATATCCTAATGTGGGTTACCCCATACAATTCCATGTCTTCTTAGGAAAGACATTTACTTCAGAGCCTAAATCAAGTATGATATCTCCCGTGTTGAAATCCCTAGTGTTGGAATTAAGCATGAATTTTCGTCTTTTTCTTCTTCTTGTATGGATATGATTGATTGTATTATGCTCTAACTTCCCTTATACCTCTGTGTTGCATATTTCTAGAAAATTCTATAAGATCTTAACGGATTATGGATCATTCAATAACTTAACACATGATTGCACAAAATTCTTTATGGTACTTAATTGGTCTAAAGGTTGTCCTTTATTGGTGTGATCCATTGAAGATGGCATCTCATACATTGATGGGTCCTGATTTTGTTGTGCAACTGATGTAGATGCAATGTTCTCCTTGAGAATTTCCTGTTTCACCTCCTTAAATGTTTCCTTTTATTTCTACGCATCAAACTGTTGTTGTGGCTCAATATTCTTCTAGACCCACTGGTGTTGAGTTGGATAATCTTTTTCTGCATCATATCCTGTCTTTTCTCCTCCGCAAGTAACTATATTGATGTTTTTTCCATCATCTTGGACTTCTGCATAAATCCACTAGACATTCTGATTGTTTTGGTTCCCTTTTTCCTATATTTTTCCCAAGAGTGTTGGGCATTCTTCTGTGTCATGGTCTGTTGCGTGACAATACATGCATGTCATAGAAGGAAGTGTACAATAAATTGTGTAATGTCTTGGTTGTTGGAATATGTGGCATACTATTGTCCCTATGCCTCGTCCAAATCCTCCTCTACCTCGGCCTCCACCTCTGAATCCACCTCTATCTCCTTGCAGTGCATTGTATTGGGGTACCTAGTTATACTGTGCAGGATTATACTATGGTTTCACATTTTTGTATGAAGGCTACATAGGGTTGAATGGTGGTGGCACATTGTTGAAATGCATTGCAACTTTCCCTTTCATCATCTCTACTTGCACCCTTTAAGTGTTTGAAGTTCTTTCTCTCATCAACTCTAGTGTTCTATAGTCCTTATCATCATGACCCACTGATTTGAAAAAAATGAAATACAAACTTTTTGTTATTGTATTATACTTTTTCACCATTGTAAAATGATATGGATCATTCCCATGTGTCTTAAAAATATCACACCATGGTCCTCTTGTTGGCAAGGGGTTTGGCACCTCTGCTGCCAAGTACTACACAAAAGTTGGACATTCATTATTATGATGTCCTTCTATCCTGCATAACGTGCACCAAACAACTTCTCTCTTCTCTTTTCCCTTATTTTGGTTTAGTTGAAATGTCAGGTTATTCAAATCCTCCTTCATCTCCTCTATTGCTAGATTTATCTGTTGATATTTCCTTTCCTCCAATTGTAGGGTTGCTTGCAGTGCCTCTTCCTTATTTTGGAACTTCTATTGTCTTAAAGGATACTTCAAGTGTGGTAACAGTGAGCTCACAAACAATTGCCTATGATACATATCAGTAATTGAGTACTTCAACTTACCTTTCAGACGTTTGAACCTTTGATCAATATCCCAAGAAGACTCACTTGGTTTCTTCCTAATTTAAAACATTTCATTTAAGTAGTGGTCTTCTAAGCTTGGCTTTTGAAACCTGTTTACCAGTATCCTTTTCATGTACCCATCCAACGCATGATATCTAACTACGAGAATTTTGTATCCTCCTCTATGATCTATTTTGATTCACATACCTTTTCACAAATAAATATATGATTTTTAGGGTCCTTATATGCCTCGCCCTAAAAATCTGTTAATTTGATAGTGGAATATAGTCCTGTCATTTTGAACTGTGTTGAATTACTGCCTCCACACAGTGTAGATAATTGACTGTTACTTCATGAAATTTCTCCCCTAGTTGGTTGTCCTTGATTGGAACCATGTCTTGTTTCTCCTCTTCCACTAAAATTTGGTTCTCTAAACGTTGGTGTTCTTTCAAGTGTATTGGTCGCACATGGGGTTGTAGGCTCCACACTGAGTGTGATCTAGAATGGAGTTTTTTCATCTGTTCCTGACCTTGGACCTATTGTTTTCCTTTCATATGTTGTGTGTAGGATTTACTCAATCTTATCCATAGCTAAAATATCCTCTACCTCTTCTTAATCACTTGCCAATCCCTCTCTGTCGGCTATGGCCCTCTTTTTGTGGTTCATCTTATATTGGTAAGGTATTCTGCTGCACATATTTCTAGATTTTTCCATTATCTATTTTATCTGATCCTATTACATCATCATTAGGTCCATTTCCTTCTTATAATTCCCTTTATCCATCTCCCTGTCCATATCTCAAACTCATGTCAGTGCTTCCCCCCTTCCCCCATGCACGCAGGGAGGCTTAGTTGTCTAATTCCATGGTCGTCACACCTTTTTCATACAATAAAATATTGATAGAAGTATAAAGTGATCTAATGTACCTACCTATGGTTCCCTTCATAAAATATTTCTCTATAGCAGTATATGACTTCGTGGTATCTACTGCAAATTCGGTGATAAACCCTGCAATAATATTGTATAACCAGAAATCTATTGCATGTCTAAATTCGTTATTAACTCGTTGCAACTACATGATCTCCACAAGATTCCACTCTAGTTGTCTAATCTAATTCATAGGATGTTTCTCCTTTAAACTCAATAACCACTCCTTCAACAGATATGGAAAATCACCAAAAAATACCTCATGCAAGTCACTAAACATGTATTTGTCGAGATATTTGTGTGGTGTAAACCTATGGTTTTTGTTGTCCTTCTGTGAAAACTACATTTCCTTTGTCCTCAACCATATTTCAATATCTACCTTCATTGGATTCCATGGCCTGAACATTCCCTTCTATGCATTCATCCTCTGTGATTTTCTTCAACAGATCTTGTCCACTCAATCATGTGCAGGTCCAGCTGACAACATAACCATTTATTGGTTACTTGGGTTGACCCGTGTTCTGATCATAAATAGGTTTCCAAAAAAACCATCAAACTATCATCCCTCCTGGTAAACTAGAAGGAAACACTGCACACAGAGTGAAAAACGCAGTCTCACCCGAGATAGCTTTCTGGGGAACTAAAATACTTAGGTGTTTGCAGTCTAGGAAGGAGTGGGGACTTTGTTTTGATTCCTTTCCTTATGAATTAACATCATTATTCATTCATCTACTTCTAGGATTCAATCAGCATTAAAATATGCATGAATGTTGTTATACTTATATTTAACGATTCATTCTTTAACTAATGATTAACAGAATAGTAAAAGCAATCATTCATAACACACATAACACAATATTTTACCGTGGTTCACCCCCTCTTGGGAATACATCCACAAATATATGGATCTTTTGCTCTTTTATTCATTCTACTACAAAATATGTGTTGTGTGCATTACATCTTTAGGATTACAATAAAAATGAGGGTAAGTACCCTCTGGGAGGCTGACTAGATCACACTAGGGTCCTCAGCCTGTGATCTAACCCTCAAAACTAGCTTATTCAACTAAACAATAATAACAACTGACTTCACAATAATCAACTAAAATATACCTAGACCTCATAGGTCTTTATTTATACTACTCTATTGGCTTATATCCGTTACAATATTATCAAAAACCCTAACACTAACATGGTTAGTCCTGTCTGCATACTTTCCATTCTGCTTTTCCTCCCGCGTGCTTCTTTTCCTTATTTTTTATGCATGTGTCTTTCCTGCCTCCTAAGGCGCGCGCTCCAAAAATAGACCTTCTCTTCCAAAAATAGGATTGTGCCCAAAATATATCTTTCTCCAAAAATAGGCCTGTGCCAACAACATGCTTTTATTCTTTTTTGGGATTGTTAAAAATATGAAAAAGATAAAAAAAAAAATCAAATATTCGAAAAAGAAGGGATGGGAAAACATTATCTTTTACTGGAAACAATCTAGTCACCCTTATATAGAGCACATCCTTTCATCTCTTTTGTAGAGAACTGGTATTTAGTATGGCCTTAGGAAGTCTTTCTCGTTACATAGAGTTTTTTCCTCCTCTGTTTGGTTACTCTTCCAAACACATGGGGATTTTGTGGTGCCTCCTGCGCCACAAGCTTATGTCAATAACACATTTCCTGAGTCTTTTCATATGTCATGCTCTTTTCCAAGGGAAATTATTACAACCTGAGTTGGCCATTCTATAACAAGTCTCTTGGGCTTCATAATTTGGCCATCTCAAGAGTCCTTTCAAGTGTATATTCAAAATCAATGAATTTTTGTGCCTAATAATTGAGATCCTTTAGTATTTATATGAAAAAGTTTTGAAGACCTCGGGATAGTGATTTTTCCACTCCTATTATACTCCTACCTTATTTATAAATATCTTGAAGATATTTCTTGAGATACTCAAGCTATCATATCCATCTATAAGCATTAATACCTCATGAAGATTCATATCACATTGTATTTATATATATTCTGATGATTTTGAGATGTAGATACAATGTGTATTATTCACAGATACAATCTATATTGGAATACACATTAGTCATAAGGCCATGATTATTATATATGACATGGATCTACAGTGTATTTGATTGGCAACCATGCTTATTTTGTCCCGAGCATGGGTATGCCCGCCTCATATATTATTATTATTCTTTTGATGATGACACACTCGTTAATACTCATTTGGTCTCACTTGACTTGGTGGCTTCCCATTTTATTAAATATTTTATAATGTATTTTTTCCATCATTTTCTCTTCTGACCTCACACATTAGGGGGCATCTGTTATAGCTCAAAACACAACTATCATGAATTTCTGACATTGGCCTATTCATGTATACTTTTCCAACCACTTTGTTTTAGGTTACTCTTTAAAAAAAAAAAAAATTCATGGTGTACACCCCCCCCTACATATGCAATGCACATACATACGCTAGTTGCATGTCTGACAGCCTGCGTATACTCTAAAAAGTTGTAAAAATTAAAATGTTTTGTGCTTTCGAGCAGAGTTTATGGGATATGTTAGGTTGCACAACCATATTACCTCCTATATCCCTTATGATAACTAATTAACCATATTTTATCCATATAAAAAGTTCCCTATGGGGGTCATTTGGATATATGAAAGAAGAGGCAAGAGAACTCTACCAAATTTTCTCCCTTGCATTCCAAGCCTTTTGCATGATGCTTTGAGTTTCATGCTCAACATTTCTGTCTAATAATCCTTCTTTATACAATCCATCATTTTCCCCTATATTGGCATGTTGGTTTTGAGGATAACATATTGGGAATAGTGCACTTGGAGTCAAAGTAGAGGAACCCAGGCAAGGTTCATGGAGCGGTGTCGGCAAGATTCAGATTGTAACTTCCAATATTTCTATCAATAAAAGAGAAAATTATTGTCCAAGATATTTATGTCTTTATGTTTATGTTTATGAATTATTTTTCATGAATATCTAACCCTTTATATGATCTTGGTAGCTATGCATATGTTTTCATAGTTTGTTTTGTGAAGTTGTTTCCAACCATGTTAGGAAGGAGGCCTGAAATTTTGGAATGGAAAACAACAAGAAGGGATATACAACAGGCGAAAGGACTTAAGGTACACATTTATATCTTCTCTCCTTTCCCTTAATTATCATTAGGTCTTGTTGGATTTGGGTAAAATAGAAACATTTCTATCTTTTAAGGTGTCAAGGCTTTGCCTAGTCACTAGACCTATATTAGGGGGATTTCCCCCCATAGAAATAAGATTCATAAGAAAAATTAGATAATAGATAAATACTTATCTTTAAAAGAAAATTTTTGTAACCTACTGCTTGGGAAGGACATCCCACCCAACCATATACTTGTTGTTCCATATCTCAATAGCAAGTCACCCCCAAATTGGGGCTAGGAATCTAGAAAATAAAGGTGGCTCTCATAGTCCCCTCACAACTTAATATCCCCAACCCATTGGTATTCTCCTATATCTATTCCAAAATTCCTCTAGATATCTTCCTCTTGACATTCCTAACCCAAGGAATGTACCCTTTCATTTCTCTCATTCCATTGAGCATCCCATTCATTTATTAAGGTCTCTGTAGCACATGTAATTAGGAATCTCTCTATTGGGAACTCAAGGGAACTCAATTCTAGTAAAACTAATACGAAAAAAAAAAAAAACACTTGCCTGTATAGTGAAACTCACATAGGAGCTCACTCTTCAAGCCTAACAAACTAGTTCTTCATTTTTCAGTTCCAAAATGCTCAAAAAATGCTCAAGCATGCTCCAGAATTCACCCAGCCTTCTTGATCTATATTTGGTTCTCTTTTTCCTTTCTCTCCCTTGTTGATCATGCCCATATTGAATGTTAAAACATTTCTATTCATCCCATATGAATTTCCTCTATTTTTCCAAGACGGTTGATTCCACACTCTGCCCAATGTTGATTGTACTTCAGCCCCATGCTTCCAATAAATATGGGATGTGACTCTCACTCCCACCCTATGATAGATATTTAATGATTAGGCTCTCATACACTCAAACATAAAACAAATGGTTGACCCAAAAGATAATACAATTCATAAATTTGGGTTTGAATTAGTACCCACAAACTATTTTCCTCTTGGGCCCCTCTTAGACACTCCCTTGTCATTCCCCTCTCTTATGGATTAATAACTCCCCACATCTATCCATATTTCTAGTAGATGGAATCACGTTATTTTTATTAAAATCATAAAATACATTTTTCATATTACATAGCTTGGAAATAACCACATTCATATCTACATTATATATTAATTAAATTGGGGGTTATAGTGGGTATGTTACAAGAATGCATGGGTACCTAAACACTGCAACTATCAGTATAAGAGGATGTCTACTAGTTACATGGTTCATTCAACCTATTGATGAACTCCCCTAAATGTAAAACTTATAATTTTTAGGCACCTTCCAGAGTCTACAACCAACACTTTCCACTCATAGAGAATCTATCCAACACATGGCCCACTCCTCCAAGTATTTACCAAATCTATAATAGAGTTTTATGCACTATACCAAGCAAGTTATCCAAGTCATCAGGTACACATGGAAAAGTGGTATGCAGTCCTATCCAAGTATTACAATGACATTCCCTTTACATCTAACATAGATGTAGGTACATATAATTAACATACTCCATCTCATGGAAACACCAGGTACAAGATTAAAATTTTCAAGAAGAAATACATGACACCATAGAATTTCTACAAATACAAAGTGTTATTCACGTTACTTTATGGTCAAGTCTTATTTTATTCAGCACAAATCACAAAATTTACCTTATTTTTCCACCACCATCCAATCTCCACTTCTACCACAACACTTCCACAAGAAATGTCACCATGTTCCCTTGGAATAAGCTCAAAAAATAACTCTCTATTGCATTCAGGACAAGATCTATTTCCTTCATGTTGCATTCTCACCATTCCACACAAAAAAATAGCTTACAATCAACCCTTGGCTTCTCTAGTGAGAACAATTCAACTTCATTTCATTTTCACTTCCACAATAGCCAACCAACGATAATTCACCCAAGAAACTCGCTTCCATATCAAAACCAAAGAGTGTCCATGCTCCTCCATTCACTTGTAGTACTCTTATCTCAAACAACACATGAAATGAGAACCAACTATACCACTAGTACCACAAAGATTGATTGGGAATATGTTGCAATATGTTGGCCAGTGGAAGAATTAACAAAACAAGATTTGATGACAAATAAAAAACAACAACAATCACACACAAAGAACACAATGATTTACGTGGTAAAATCATTTAAAGGGAAACATCCATGGGAAAGGATAATCGATATTCTTATTGTTCAAGGAATAATTACAACAACCAAATACAAGCTTACAACCACCACTCTCATTCATCCCACACACTTGCCTCTACGAGCTTACACAGATATACAACATCTCTAAACAGTTACATAAAATTGAGCACATAAATGCGCACCTATCCATATTCTATTTTTAGCTAATTTGTTTCAACTGAAGGCAGAAAAATAGGAGCCACAAAATTTGCCCATATCCAAAATTGTGGAAATTAGTTGGCACCATTTCAAAAATCTCCACCTTGACAACAATTTACTTGAATATCATGCCCAAATTTATTCATCACCTTTCCTGCAAGCCAAGAGAACCCAGGAACCATCACAACTTCTATAACAATATTGGTTTCATGAACATGTCTACATAGTTCTCTTGAGTACAGACCTTTTACAAAGCCACTCCACCTTCATCAATAACCTATCTTACAAAATGGTATTTAATAGAAATATGCTTTGTCTTATCGTGATAAGTTGGATTTCTATCCAAATGAATATCACTTCAGCTATCACATAATACTTTCACCTTGTCCTGCATCCTTCCAAACTCACACAAAAAACCTTTTAACCAAATTTCCTCCTTGCAAGAATGTGAGGCATCTATATATTTTGCCTCGATGGTGGATAAAGAAACAGTGTTTTGAATCTTTGATATCCAACTAACAGGTCTTCCTACAAGAGTAAAGACATATGTTGAAGTGAATCTTCTTTTTTCCAAGTCACCTACAAAATATGAATTGACATAAACACAAACTAAATTACTACAACCATTATAGGTGATAAAATAATTACTTGTACCCCTAAGATACTGAAACATTCATTTCACTATTGGCCAATGCTCTTTACCTATATTTTCCATGTACCTATTGACAACACCAACTGCATGTGAAATATCTGGTCTAGTACTTACCATCGCATACATTAAACTTCATAGAACATTAGCATATGGTACACAAGACATATATTCCTTTTCTTCATCATTACTAGGACATAAACTTGAAAAAATCTTGAAATGGGAAGCCAAATGGATTTTGACTGGTTTCACATTATTCATTCTAAACCTCATAAGTATTTTATCCACATACTTATATTGTGATAACGATAACTTGTCATTTTTCTTGTCTTTGTATATCTCCATGCCCAATATTTGTTTTGCTTCTCCTAGATCCTTCATATCAAAAGTCCTAGCCAAATGAGCCTTTAACCCATTGATTTCAACATATTTTTTCTTGCTACAAGCATATCGTCAACATATAACACCAAAATAATGAATATGCCTTTTTCCAACTTTTTAAAGTAAATACAATGATCATACTCACTTCTTGTAAAATTGTGTCTCACCATGAAGGAATCAAACTTCTTGTACCATTGCCTGGGAAACTGCTTCAGGAAATACAATGAATTCTTGAGTTTGCAAACACGCCTTTTATTGTGATCCTTGTTATAGCACAAGTTATAGGTTGGGAAATTCCTGACCCAACCACAAGGAAAGTGTTATAACTTGGGATCCTACACCCAATGTCAACTCGATGTAGGTCCCACACTTCAAGGGTGAATAGGTCACTCTAGGGAGGCGATCCCGGTGACCCTAGGGGGATTAAGATGAAGATGAAGATGGATGGAAGTGAAGACCCTATAGGTCAATTCTAAGTGGAGTGAAAGGTGAAAAGAGGTGCCTTGTAATTGAAGTGATTGTTTTCCCATAGGTATAATACTTCTCCGGATGATTGTACCTGCCCGAGACACAAGAAAAGACACTTTGCAACAATATATGTTAGATGGATCAGAAATTTAAGCTTTCTGTCCCTAATTTACAAGAATAGATAATAGTATATATCAACAAGAAAATTATACTAAAATCTTCTCAATAAATGCTAAATATCAAGTAGAAAATACAAGAGAAAAACTAATGAATGACTAGTTAAACTCAAGATGAAAAACAAATACTCTTAGAATAAAAGATAAGGATGTTGTAAACACTTGTATGAAGAATATTGTATCATCCTTATGGATGTAACATTTAATGTATTACAGAAAGAAAATAATCCACAGAAATCTCCTCAAAAATTTCCAAAAAGTGTGTTGAACCTATTAGTCCCTAAAGTTGCACTTGACTATGAGAGGGCAAACTAGGGCATCATCAGTTTATTGCAAAGTGTTTAAGAGGTTTTTATAATTTGGTTTTTTGAATAAGGTGGTTGAAAAGTGGCTCAAGGTTATAATATAACATGAAAATCAAGATCATAACATAGTATATCCCATTGACTGAGTAAAAGGTAGGCACATAGATGGATTAAACCAATAAGAAAAAGAGAGGATGAAGCCTTCAATTTGTCAACTTCACATAAATTCTTGTCTCAGAATATCATAAAGAAACAAGAACATCAGCTTGAAATAAAAACTTGAAATTAATTCCCACAACAAATTCCTTACTGTATTAATTAACAATCAAGAAACAAATGCATTGCAGTCTGAATAATGAATTCAAGCATGAAGAAAGAAAAAAACAGAGTAGAAAAGAGTGTCTAACCATCCATATGCCTTTGCTATTAAGTGTCAAATAGAACATAAATGCCTTTACAAGGAGTTTCAAAAAACAAGTCCTGTGGATCTCCAATTTTTCGACCTGAACAGAGTCTTTCCTCTGCCTATTTAAACTATCTACAAAACCCCCGATCCTGTTTTCTAGAGTGTTTTTAATGACTAGATCTAGATAGCATCTATCTATTAGGGAGGTTAGATCAAAAAGAGCATTTAAATTCCAAAAATAGATCATTGCTCAACAGTTTAATATCGTATGATATTTCCAGCATTACATTCGATTCTACAAAATAGGGATTAGTTTGATCTAGTCATACATTTCAAGGTATTTGCATTTCACAAGCCAAAACGAGTAGACACTCCCATATTCCCTAAAAAACATCAAAATTATGATTGTACCAATCTTCATGAAACTTATAGGGTATGATAACAATAGTAGCTTTGGCAGTTTTCTGTTTGAGTTGTGTGGTAAGAATGACATTATGCCAATAGAGTCTAGAGTTTATTTCTCCGAGTTCTTTGAGAAATTCCCTTTGCTCCTTTTTCTTATTCTTGAAACCTTGAATTATTTCTTGCTAACGAGCACTCCATTGTTCTATATGGGTATTTTCTCTCTTCAATTGTCTCATTGTCTTCTAGAGTTCCTTGATCCTTTCTCTATCAGTTCTGACTTTAACCTTGAATTCGAGGAACTCTTCAGAAGGTGTAAGCTCTTTCAGATTTATGGAAACCTTGGGTTCTCTCAATTTAACTTGGTATTTAGAAACCAATCCTGAGTTGTGTTCTTCATCAGAACTTGTTGAACCCATGGCTTCAGGAATATATTATATGTGATCTGAATCTACAAGGTAACCCTTTTTATTTTCAGGGATCTCACTGATACCTTTAGCAATTTCTTTATCTTTTTCCAATCTGGTTGTAGCTCTTGTAATAGGTCTTGTAGATGATGAAACATTATGTTTACCTCTTTTTGTTGTTTTCTTATGCAATGGAGGTCTTTTGCTTTTTCCCTGGTACCTGCTTCAGCATCTTCAAAGTGATCTTATATAACTATGACATTTTCTTCTTTGATTGAGGGATTGAACATGGCTTTGGACTTCAACCTATATTTGTTGGTAGCCCTAGTAGAATTCCTTCTAGGGTTTTGAGACATAGGCACACCTTTATTCTTTGTCCTTTTAACTGCTGAGCCCTTTCTACTGGTTGAAGGTGATTCATGCTTGGTTGTAGTTTGAATATCAAAATATTCATCTGAATCTTCTTCCCCTTTAACATCTTCCTCAGAAAACATTTCGATTTCTGGATCCAATTTCGGTCTTTTACCTCTGTTATTCCTCATCACCCTGATAGAAGGCATTTCCTCTTTAATAGGGGTTTCATCAATTGAAATATTTTTTTTCTGTGTAACAGTCTTTTTTCCTTTCCCTTTCTTCTGTTTGTTGGACTGTGGGTCAGGATTTAAGGATTGTATGAGCCAGCTCCAGGATTTCTTTATTTCTCTCAGAGAATACACGACTAGAGTATTAATTAAGACCTGATGAAATAGGCTTCTCTTTGCATTGGAGGAGAGTGACTGTTTATGGATAAATTCGTGAGTGCGGACACAGACCAATCTCCCCAGATCCACCTGGATCTGGAACAAAACGTGACAGAATACTACTCTTTCCCTAGATCTAGCTATTGAACGAACCAAGAGAAATGGATAGTGTACATACCTTATGAAAGCTCTCCTTATATCTCTGTTGTTCCAAGCCTTGCTCCAATGCTCTTGTGTTGTTCCAATCACAACAACACAAACCAATCACAGCAAAAGAAGATTAATATATTCAATATCTAGTCTATACATGTGATCAAGGAATCATGTAATAAGATGACATTATCATTATGGGAAAGGGACATATTCATGTATTTCATTAACTGAAAGGGAAATATACAACCTAATCCTTGATGTCATAGATCTCCTTTCGATGGCTCCTAGCTCTGACACACACACTTGCTCATGCATGAAGAAGTTCAACCACATATGATGACCTTACTTGTTGTCTCTTCCTACTGTAGCTTCAATCCTCCATACAGTCTTGCACAAGTTCTCCAATCAATCTCTAGCTAGCTTGCTTCTTCTTCTTGTTCTAACCATTTCCATAAGTAATCTCCTCAATATATAGGAGAAGATTGATTAGTTACTTGGATAGGGAA
>ML815401.1:89671-100752 GCA_009831015.1 Picea engelmannii | reverse complement strand
TGCTCCTTCTTCCACCATCGTTCTCCTCCAACCACCAATCTGCAAGCTTTGGAAATTCTTTGTTTTGTCACCAACATTAGAAGCTTCCCGATCTCCACTTCATAACCATCAAAGTTATGTGCAAACTCCATAGAGACCTATTTGTTGTGACCTTGGAAAGTGGTGATGAATTCGAACCAACCAGCATCTCTGAACCTTTGAGCCATCTGAGGATAAGCTTCAAGAAGTTAGGCACCCTCAGGTTCTAATCTGACCACTTGTCTGCTCCTCTTAGGTGCCAACATAACACAATTCTACAACTGGCACTGCTTGGATTATGAATATGCTACCTGCAATCTGTTAATATATAATTGTTCTCCTGAGAAAACATCTACGCTTAAAATTCAGCAAAATTAGGATGAAGAGTGACTATTTCAAATAATGATCTTTGGGATTTGAACAATTTGAAATGAGTCCTTTGCAAGTATAGATCGAGTCGATCATGTAACGGTTTGAATCATCAAATGATTCAAGAGCCATTGTGGGACACATGAGAACTCTTAGTCCACGATCTGGGAAATCATAACAGAATCTGGGTGGCAGCTGCATATTAAGGCATGATTATATTTGCGCTACAGGAATAATGTTCTTCTAGTAGCGCTATTAATGACTTAGCATAATTTGAATTTTTAAATTTCAAACAAGGATATGAAGTGACACATCATTCAAACCATGTCTTAAAACTCCATACTTAAATAATTATCCAAAAATCTAAAACGCAAACCATAACAAGAAAAAATCAAATGAAAGCAGATAATGAAGTGCATGTAGGAAGGGTTTAGGACTAGGATTTCTCACTAAACCAAAAGAAAAATTAGAGACTAACACTGTCTCCTTATGGGGATGGAAATTTGATAATAAACTCCAAGAACTACAGACCAGTGCCTTTTCCTTTATTTATGATTCACTGATCTCCCTGCATTTGTCAGTCTTTATTCACAACATAACTGTAAAAACAATTCCATTGGGTATATGGAGTCTTTATTGAAAATAAAACCTATTTTACTAACTGAAAACATGATGAGTCTTTAGAGAAAATAGTTCTTCAAAAACCTCCCATTCACTGGGTCTCCAAAAGTCTTTGTGTTGTCTAAATTATGTAGGAGAAAAGTGTTATTGTCCATTACCTTGGCTATTCTGAAAGGACCATACCATAGGTTATCGAACTTACCATGTTTTTCTTTATCCTCTCTCCTGGAATCCCACCTTACAACCAAATCTCCCTCATTGAAAACATATTTCTTAGTTCCCTTATCGAATGTAGCCTTGACTTTGCTCTAGTGAGCAGTGGCTTTTTGATTCACCTATTCTTTGACATGCTGAACTTCAATCATCTGAAAAATTATCCTTTGGAGATCATTGGGTTCTTCTAACTCTTCTTGTAAAAACTTTAAAATTGGTAGGCCCAATTGAGTTGGAAGAATAGCTTCTATCCCATATACCATCTGGAAAGGAGATCTCCTAATAGACTTCTTGTTTCTGATACAATCAACCCATAGGGAAAACTTTAACTTGGAATCCCATGATTTTTTATTTTCTACCAGTAGTTTTTTGATAATCCTTATCAGAGTCTTCTTGGAAGATTTTGCTAACCCGTTCCCTTGGGGGTATTAGGGAGTAGAATGAACCAATTTGATACTATACTTATTGTGGAATTTAGTCATGGAATTCAATTTAAAATCCTGTGCATTATCAGTGACTAGTTTTTTAGGACAACCAAACCTAGAAAAAATATATCCTTCTATAAAGTCCATGATTACCTTGTCTGTTGCATTCCGAGTTGGAATTTCTTCAATCCACTTCGTAAAGTAATAAGTGGTTGTAAGAATCCATATATGTTGTCCTAAATATTAGGGATTAATCTCTCCGATGAAATCCAAGCCCCACTGTTGGAATGGTTCATGAGTGAGGATTGGTTTTAAAGGCAGAGACATAAGTTTCTACTTTCCAACAAATTTCTGATAGGGTTCACATGCCAATAATAGCCTGCCCTAAGAATATTGAATGCAATAGCCTTCCAATGGTGATGGCCTCCGCACACACCATGATGTAGATCATAAAAAAATTGTTCAACTTCTTTTTCCTCAACACACCTCAACAAGAAACCATTAGGATCTTTCCAGAATAAGATCTAATCAATAATGCAATACTTCACTGCTCTTAACTTTAATGATCTGAATTTTGATTTATCCAACTCTGGGGGAGATTGAAAATTCAGCAGAAAAAGTATGATATCTTTGTACCATGGTGAAGAAACATACTTGTTGTTTACCTGTGAATTTGTTTCTTCAATATGGAAAGAAGAATCCTATGTCTTTTCTGAAAGATGGTACAACCCAATTTCTTTAGAATTAGATTCTATCATTAATTTGGCAAGGCCTTGACCTTTTATCAGCTGAGTAGGATTAATGGTGAGATCATAGTCCATGATTTTTGTTATCCATTTCCCTCTCTTTCCTTCACAGTCAGGCTGAACCAATATTTCTTTGACTACATTGCTTGGGACATAAGCTATGATCTCAAATTGAAGGATATATACTCTAAAGGACTTTAGATCCTTTACTAGGGCATAAGCATGTTTATCCATTATTTCATACTTCAATTCAGAGTCTCTGAGGGTTTTTCTAAAGAAGGAGATGGGTTGCTGATATCCTTGCTCATTTATTTGCAGGAGGACAACAACTATGGTGTTTTCTGATGCAAATGAGAAAATCATGAATCCTTTGGAATAATCTGGACTAATGAGAACATGGGCTTGAACAAGAGCCTGCTTAATTCTTTCAAAAGATTCTTTAGCTTCAGGTATCCACTTAATTTCTGCATCCTTTTTCAACATGTCAGTGATGTATTTGATAAACTCTACAAAATTAGGTATAAACCTCCTCAAAAAATTAATTTTACCAATGAAGGACTGAATAGACTTCTTGTTTCTCGGAATATCTATTTGTTGGATAGCCTTGACTCTTTCTGGATCTATTTTAATACCTTCAGGGGAAACAATATGTCCTAAAATATTTCCTTCCTCCATGGCAAAGTGTGATTTTTTAGGATTAAGTGATATGTCATACCTTCTGCATTTCTCAAAAGTCTACTTCAAGTGTTGTAAATGTTCTTCATCAGATGCTGAAAATACAGTGATGTCGTTGAGATAAATAACAACAAACTTGTCTTTTCACCAATAAAAGTAATATCCATGGCCCTTTGAAATGTGGCTCATGTAGTCATCAGTCCAAAGGGAATCTTTTCATACATAAAAGTTCCCCATGGAGTGGTAAAAGTTGTTTTCTTTTTATCGTCCTCCACTACTGATATTTGATTGTACCCTGAGTATCCATCAAGCATAGAGATCCTCTTCGCTCCAACAACTCTCTGTAAGATATGATCCATTTTTGTTAATGGATAATTTTCTTTCAAGGAGCACCTGTTCAAATTCCTAAAGTCCACATAGAGCCTTATCTCTTTGTTCTTCTTCCTGACAGGCACAAGGTTGGCTACCCATTCACTGTATCTCAGTGGCACTATGATTTTGGCTTCTAATAGTCTTTTCAAATCCTTTTCTATTATGGGTAACAGTAGAGGATTAAATTGCCTATACTTTTTCTTAACAAGTTTAGACCCAAGTTTCAGAGGAATTTTGTGTTGTATGATCTCTGTATCAAACACTTTCAAATCTTCATAAGACCATGCAAATATATCTAAATATTTCTTCATTAACTCAACATATGTTCTTCTCTGTTTCTGTGACAGTTTCTTAGATATTTTGACCAACCTGGGATTTGTATCAAGACTGATGTCATAGTCCACTACATCGATTTCTTATGTTTGGATAACATCCTTCCTGGAAACATCATTATGATCGAACATCCTCTCTAGTGGAACCAAAATTTTAGGCAGATGGTTTGTCTTTAGTTCAATTATTTTGTGCCCAACAATAGTATCTTGAAGGACCTTTGCAACATGTATTTCTTCTTCACCATTTTCATCATCCCGATCTATTGAAATGTTAGAAAACTCTTCAATAGTTTTCAAGAATCTTTGAATTTCCTCATCATCTTTAAAGACCTGCCAATGTTTTATATTATCTAGTATTGAGGGTCTGTGTCTGACCTCAACTTCAAGCTTCAGATTAAGAAACATTGAAGTTTTAAAGTTGCTACCTGCAAGTGCCAAAGAGTCAGCCTGCTGATTTCAATTTTGTGCACAAAAGTAATATTGAATGCCAAAAAGAAATTATCCACATAATCCCACGCCTCATTTCTATATTGTTTCAACCTTTATTGTTTGGTTTGATATATATTTTTGATCTGGTGAATAATTAATTCTGAATCTCCAAAAATAGAAAGTTTATCTATACCCATATCTTTTGCATCTTTCAAACCTAAAAGTGAGGATTCATACTCATTGATGTTATTGGTGGTGTCAAATTAAATTTTATATGACATAAGAATCACCTCCTTAGTAGGGTAAATGAAGACAATCCCAACTTCAAAACCTTCTTTAGAACATGCTCCATCAAAATACATTTTCCAAATAAAATTATCTTCATTGTTTCCAATTGCAGTTGTTGTCTTCCTAACTGATACTTCTGCCATCTCATCACTCATATGAAAAATAGAAGAACCAAGATCGTCTTCTATAGCATATATAGGATGATTAGTGGGGTTTTCATGATCACTTACCAAATAACTCAATCTTACTTCTCTGTATAATCTCTGTTGTTCCCCACCAAAAACAGGTATGGTTGCATAACTAAGATCCATGTGTAGAGTACCACCTACCTTCTTGGCCCAAGATCTTGAAAGAAGCATTCCAAATTTTGGTGGTAAGTTAGCCACAATAACATCTAAACCCACACTTTTCATAAGTAATTGGGAAAGAGTAACAACCACATATTTCATAACTCCAAAACATTTGACTTTCTTGGAGTCAAAAGAATATAGATCATGATATGGTCTAGTAATGTCCAACCCTAATTATTCTATCACCACCTTAGGCATGACATTATGTGAGGCAACAGAATCCATTAGGCAGTTGTGCAATATCTTGTCATGGACATTTAATGAACTGTAAAATGGGGGAGAAGCATCAATTATGTCTTCAATGTGAGGTCCAATAGTTACAACAGGGTTTTCATCTTCTAGATTGTCTATATCTGAAAAGGTAACTTGAGCTGGAGACTGTAGAGCCTTGAGGACAGTCTTTCTAAAGGTTTCTATTTTCATGAGTTCTAAAAATGGCACTGAAATCTTGATTTTGTTGATTTCATGTTCAAAACTGAAAGAAGAAACATTTCTTTCTGGTTCCTTTATGTTAGCAGTACTATCCTTGGCAGGTTGTTTCAATGGTTGATCAACCTGAATATTAGGACTTCCTTTGATGATTCATGTTTTAACTGGAGTATTGGCCTTCTTTGTGGAAACAAGTGTATCCACTTTAGGTGTATTTGAACCAGATCTAAGATTGTACTTCTTCCTTTTAGGTTCCTTTTGGATGATCTCATCATCATCCCCTTCCTCAAACTGGTTTAAAATCAAAGCATCTTCATAATTCTACTATGTCACATGCATAGGAGATGCTTCAGAATCATTTAGGTGAAATGTAGGGCATCTTCTATATCATCTTTATCCTCTTTCTCATCTACTGCATTATTATGGAAAGGAGGCAAAACCTTTTGATCATCTTGATTTTTTCTTTCCCTTGGTAATATTTGAGGTGCATTGTTTTGCCTCCTGAACTGATTTTGGTTTCTATATCCACCCTCGTGTGCATGTCTACAGGGCTATTTTTGTTCCATATTCAACCTTTCCATCTCATATGTCATATTTTTTAGCATATTAGCCATTTCATCCATCTTAGAATTAGATGTTGTATTAGAAGATGAAGGCAACTCTTATTTTTTCTTTTTTCTATCTCTATCACTCCTAGAATTCAATTTGTTTGTTGCTAATACAATTGATTCTACCTCGATAGCAGCATCTTGCATCAGGCTAAGGGTAGCAGCCCTTCTTTCCCTAAGCAACAAGTAAAATTTAGCATTGAAAACATTGGCAAAAGTGATTTTAGCTGATGTCTCTAAAGGTTTAATCTCCTCTGGAATTTTACCATACATTTGGTTGAATCTTTTGGTAAAATCAGGTATTGATTCACCTTGGTTCCTTTTTAAAGCACCAAATTCAGTGATGTAGTATAAAAATCCTTTATTGTCTCCCTATTGTTTAAGAAAGGAATAATCTAAGGCCACAATATCATCAATTGAATTAGGAGGTAAACTCCTGAACCACTTTCTTGCTTCACCATTTAAACTCTGCACAAACAATCTCATCCACACATCTGCATGCTCTACATTAAAATTGTCTGCAAAACTGTAAAATGAACTCAAATTCTCTTTAGTAGTAACTTCTCCATCTCCATTAAATCTGGGAAAGTATCTCATGTAATCATTAGGTGGAAACACAAACATGACTTGTGGGAGGATCAAAGGGGCATAACTTGCAACAACAATTTCATCCATTCTATCTGCAACCATATTTGCTATCTTTGATGTTTGAGATTTGGGAGTAAGAAAGATTGGTGATATTGGAGGTGAAAATGTCCTTTATGTATGAAAATTTAACTATGCTATCACTAAGTATTGTTCTTTAGCAGATAAGGATTTCTCTTCTGGACTATGAACAAATGAAGGGGCTCGAAACAGAGGATTTTCAAAAGAAAAATAATGTGATTTAAAATCTTCAGATGAGAGATATCCAAGAGATGAAGAATATGTCTCTGGTTCAATATTAATGTCTGTGTTGTGATCTCCCAAACTTTTAGTCATAGGAAAGGTGTTTGAATACTCTTGTTTAATGAGTTCAGTAAGTAACTTCCATTGTTCTAGATTTAATTCTGAGATAGTTGAAGGGAATGAAATTGTATCAGGCTCAATAACAAGTTTGATTTCACTTTTAGGAATCACCTCCTCATCCACTTGGGTTTTGGTGATTTCGGAGGACTGTCCTTGAAATTTTTTTGAAGACAATTTTCCCTTTGAGAGAGAAGACTGTCCAGAAACAACCTTGGGTTTTCTTAATAACTTTTCAGGATCTGGAACTACTACAACAAGCTCAAGATCTAGATTTTTTCTGGTTACTAGTCTCTTAGTAGATGATGAAGAAGTTAGAGTTTTAGGTCCTTTACCTTCTCTTTTAGGAGCCATAATTACTGCAAAGGAGTCGTCAAGTGAATAATCAAAGTCTTAAATAATGTCCAAAATCTTGTTCACCATCAAGATTTGAATCTAATCTTGTCGTTTCCCCAAGGAAGATATCTTCGTTTCTTTGTCCCCGGCAATGGCGCCAAAAGATGTTAGTCCCTAAAGTTGCACTTGACTATGAGAGGGAAAGATAGGGCATCATCGGTTTATTGCAAAGTGCTTAGGAGGTTTTTATAATTTGGTTTTTTGAATAAGGTGGTTGAAAAGTGGCTCAAGGTTATAACATAACATGAAAATCAAGATTAGAACATAGTATATCCCATTGAATGAGTAAAAGGTAGGCACATAGATGGTATAAACCAATAAGAAAAAGAGAGGATGAAGCCTTCAATTTTTCAACTTCACATAAATTCTTATCTCAGAATATCATAAAGAGACAAGAACATCATCTTGAAATCAAAACTTGAAATTAATTCCCACAACAAATTATTTATTGTATTAATTAACAATCAAGAAACAAATGCATTGCAGTCTGAATAATCAATTCAAGCATGAAGAAAGAAAAAAATAGAGTAGAAAAGAGTGTCTAACCATCCATATGCCTTTGCTATTAAGTTTCAAATAGAACATAAATGCCTTTACAAGGAGTTTCACAAAACAAGTCCTCTGGATCTCCAATTTTTTGATCTGAACAGAGTCTTTCCTATGCCTATTTAAACTATCCACAAAGCCCCCGATCCTATTTTATAGAGTGTTTTTAATGAATAGATCTAGACATAATCTATCTATTAGGGAGGTTAGCTCAAAAAGAGCATTTACATTCCAAAAATAGATCATTTCTCAATAGATTAATATTGTATGATCTTGTCAGCATTACATTCGATTCTACAAAATAGGGATTAGTTTGATCTAGTCATACATTTCAAGGTCTTTGCATTTAACAAGCCAAAACGAGTAGACATAGCCATATTCCCTGAAAAATATCAAAATTATGATTTTACCAATCTTCATGAAACTTCTAGGGTATGATAACAACAGTAGATTTTGTAGTTTTTTGTTTGAGCTTTGTGGTAAGCACGACATTATTCCAATAGATTCTGAAGTTTATTTCTCTGAGATCTTTGAGAAATGTCCTTTGCTCTTTTTTCTTCTTCTTGAAACCTTGAATTCTTTCTCATTGACGAGAACTCCATTGTTCTATATGGGTATTTTCTCTCTTCAACCGTCTCACTTTCTTCTGGAGTTCCTTGATCCTTTCTCTATCAGTTTTGACTTTAACCTTGAATTCAGGGAACTCTTCAGAAGGTACATGATCATTCAGATTTATGGAAACTTTGGGTTCTCTCAATTTAACTTGGTATTTAGAAACCAATCCTAAGTTGTGTTCTTCATCACAACTTGTTGAATCCATGGCTTTAGGCATATCTGATATGTGATCTGAATCTACAAGGTAACCCTTTTTATTTTCAGGGATCTCACTGATACCTTTAGCAATTTCTTCATATTTTTCCAATCTGGTTGTAGCTCTTGTAATAGGTTCTATAGATGATGAAACAATCTGTTTACCTCTTTTTGTTTTTTTCTTATGTAATGGAAGTGTTTTTTCTTTTTCCCTGGTACCTTCTTCAACATCTTGTTGGCAGCCAATTAAATTTTTTCTATTGACCTATAAGTTGCCTACACCTATGTGTTATCCAAAAATTCGGTCATTGTGATGATGTCATGATAATATCATGATGATGGAAGATCAAGCTCTTTATCAAGAACACTTTCTTGAGAAAAGTTACAGTTGTCTTCTTCCAGAATTCACACTTTGAAACATGGTCGCAGGATGCTTATATATTCACCTGCGGGAATGCAAGTTTCTCGCAGTCTACCTTAATCTGGGGTGCGAACTTCTTGCACTGTACTCATGATTAGGGTGTGAACATGCTCTTACAAAGGAAAAAGATAAAGATCTCGAACCTTCTAGAAGGGTGAGTTGGCTTTCGAGTGGTTACTCAAGTACTGTCATTCCAGATATCTTGGGATCATTCCCTATCCGAGTAAATAATCTATCTCTTCCTATATATTGAGGGGATTTCTCATGGAAAGGGTTAGTAAGAAGAATAAGAAGTGAAGAAAGCTAGCAAAAGATTGATTAGAGAATTAGTGCAAGACTGTATGGAGGATTGATGCTACAGCAACAAGAGACAACAACAAAGTCATCACATGTGGTAGATTTTCTTCATACATGAGCAAGTGTGTGTGTCAGAGATAGAAGCCATCGAAAGGAGACCTATGAAATCAAGGATCAGGTTGTAAGTTTCTCTTTCAATTAATGCAATACAGTAATATGTCCCTTTCCCATAAAGATGATGTCATTTTATTACATAATTCCTTGATCATATGTATAGATTAGTCATTGAATATCTTAACTTGTCTTTACTTCAATTGGTTCATTTTGTTGTGATCTGGACGGGACGAGAGCATTGAAGAAAATCTTGGAACAACAGAGACATAAGGAAAGCGATCATAAGGTATGTACATAACCCTTATCTCTTAAGTTCATTCAATAGGCTAGATCTAGGGAAAGTGTATTATTCTATCATGTTTTGTTCTAGATACCAGGTGGATCTAGGGAGATCGGTTAGTGTCTGCACCTACGGATTTATCCTATAAAAAAATTGGTGACTCCACTGGGGATCTATCCCTTTTGTCTTTTTGGTTTTTTGAAATTTCTGTGGCCATTTTCTTTGTTTGCATTTTTCTCTTGATTTGTCTGTCTCTGAGTCCTCGGGATATCCTGAGAGACCTTCTGGGTCTATAAGCCAATTTGATTTGTGTTTGCTCTTTCAAATTTTTCATTAGTTTCAGGGATTCTCGTACTGTGCCCATTAGCATCCTGCAAGAACCTTGACTATTCGCACCTTGCATATACATTTCAGTGCGGATAGTTCGCATGCTGCATCAAAGTGGCCTGCAAGAACCATAGTTTCTCGCACTGTGTTCCACACTAGCCTGCGAACAGTTTTTGAAAAATTTTGAATTCAAGTTTTGACCCTGTCAATAGCTCATGTATGTTTATTTGGACCTCTTTGTCTTGTTGAATCAGTGACTTACACATCTTTTGCTATAATTGGCTTGCTGGAACTAATCTAGGTTTTCTAGGTTTTTCTTGCTTTTGAAACTTGACTTTCTTTTCTTAGCTTTTGTTGGCATTGTCATTCTCTCTGACGTCTGGAGTTGAGTGTATCTGACTGGCTGAGATCCAGGGATTGGTTGAGAGTTGATTGTTTGGTGTTTCTCTTGTGCTTGTTGGTTCGAAAGGATAAATTTTTCATTTACATTGAGAAGCTCCTTGGTTTGCTTTTGTTTTTTCTTTCATTGAAAGTTTTTGATTTGGGTTGTTTGTTTGAGTCTTTACTATTTGGTTTTCTTTTCTCATTATTCAGAGTTCTTCTTGGAAAGTGAACTGCATGTTTTCTTTCAAGTTTTGTTTTTCCTTTTTGCAAGAACATTGAAAATCAAAGTTTTAAGAGTATTGAAGTTTTGAAAGAAAAAGACATAGGAAATTGAGCATTGCATTTTCTTTGTAGTATTGAGATTGATTCGGAAATTGTTCTCTCTCTCCCATAACTAGGATTCATCAAATGAAAAGAATTATATTTCATCATATCCTTCCATTATTTGGGTCAAAGTCACACATCATGAGTTTCATTTTTCGCTACCTTTGAGTAAACAACAGCCTGTAAAAACATTGCGTAATATTAAAATTGAACTAGTAACTCTTTTCTAGGGCTCTTTTACACCAACATTTAGCTAGGCTAGTGCTTTGGAGTAGGAAGAGAGACACACTCTCCAAAAGCTC
>ML815401.1:53846-68873 GCA_009831015.1 Picea engelmannii | reverse complement strand
CCAAATCAAGAGAAAGACATTTCAAAAGTACAATGCTTCAACTGTCAAAAGTACAGTCACTACAAGAATCAGTGTCCCGAGCTAAAGAAAAGGAAGGAGAAACACGAAGCATCGATTGTTGAAGAAAAGGAACCTACAAAGAAGACTAAGCAGGATGGAAGAGACTTCTTCTTCTTCTTCAAAAAAAAAAAGTAACAACACTCCTCTTATTTCTTGTACATATCTTGTTTGCATCGTCTCTATACATATCTTGTATATCTATCTCTTGGAAGATAATGTGTTCCAAGAAGAACTATACCTATGGAAGAACAAACAAGATGGAAATGGATATCATTAGATAATACATTTGAAAAGATGAGATACAAATCATGTGGAATCCATTAATCCGAATCAATCATGAAGAGACTCAGTAGAATCAAAGACAGAAATAAGTCAGCAATCGAGAGGAAATTGGAAAAAGACTTATAAAATATAACAAGATGGAAGCGTGGACTCTGTTATACCAGAGAGCCAATTATATATTGCAAAAGATAATAAGGATGCATATGGAAGCATGGACTCCGTTAGATGGAGGGAGATGATCATATGCACTCTTACATGAAGCAAGGATTAGGAGGGAGCTAATCCTATGACCCATTGAAGATGATGAAGTATATATATCCATGGTAGCAGTCACAAAAGATAGTATGTGTTCAGTTCAACTGTAGAAGAAGTCTTCTTCGAAGAGAAGCCTTAAAGTATTTCTGGTTGTCCATCCAGATCTATGATCCTATGATGAAAGAAAGAAGTGGAATCTCTAGGGTATGGAATCTATAAGAAACTCCATGAACCCAAGAACTAAATAAAAACATGAAGAAGAACATGAGGATTCCAAGAAAGAAAGAGGAACCAGAACAACTAGTCATTGTATCAAGAATCACAAGATTACCAGCCTAATATGAACTCACTAAAAGAAATCAAGAAGAGGAACTGAAAGTCAGTGTATGGAAGACTTACGAATGAAAGCATTGCAAGACCCATAACCAGAGGTTCTCCTAGATGAAGGGAGAAGACTATGATGATTACTTGTTCCAATGAACCAGACTTATCTCTACATGAGTCATTATATCATCCGCAACATCCATAAGTTGGAGTTCTACATCAGATGAATACAAAGAATGTTCTCCAGAGAAATTGAATAAAGAACGTATGAAGAGAAATCTCAAGACTTTGAGGCATACCGGAAAGAGACTCTTATATGAAGATAAAATAAGATAACTTGGTGGAGAACCTCCAGTGCACAGCAGAAGTGTGGTGAAGATTTCCTATAACATCAAGATGACTACTCAGTAGATCAGATCTAATGATGAGAGAAGAAGTGCCACATGGATATGTTCCAGTTTTCCAACTATGATATACTCTATTTTTTAGATCTACATGAAGCCTTCACAGTGTTCCAGAATAGAGTACATTTTAAATCAAACATTACATTATCCATGATGAAGTCCAGAAAGGAGAAAATGATTTATCCAATACATATCTCCACAGATGAGAAGATAAGCAGACATTTTGGTAAAGCTTCTATCCAAGATGAAAGAGTTTGCGTGCTCAAGTTGGAGCTCATGGAAACAACTTCCCTCTTATTGGAAAAGAAAGAAATGACTCTCCAAGTTAGGAGGGAGCACTGAAAACATTATTTAAGACATTCATCTTTAAAATTGAAAAATAGTCCATCTTGGACAAATGCTTTCCTGTTCAGAAAGTCGATTAAGACTTCTGATGGACAGTCACTTTCCATTGTGGTTAACATGGAAAGTAGTCTGATTGTTGATGTATCATAGACAACAACTTCCCATTGTGGT
The DNA here is from genome assembly GCA_009831015.1 of Picea engelmannii. NCBI lineage: Eukaryota > Viridiplantae > Streptophyta > Pinopsida > Pinales > Pinaceae > Picea > Picea engelmannii. The sequence goes on along the minus strand of ML815401.1, from coordinate 67,032 downwards.
TAAAATGGGGAGTGGTCTAGGGTAGTCTCTCTTCTTGAGGGTTACTCAAGAAGACTGGCCCGCCTCACCGGAAAACGATTTCTCATTGTGGTTAACATGAGGAATGGTTTGTTTTGGAGGTTGATGTAGGACAGTATTTTCCTCTTGTAGTTAATAGAGGAAATGGTCCAGACAGTCATTCCTTAGGGTTTATACATTCTCTCCAGGGTGCAATTTGATTAGTGTAGGAGGAATGGCCCAGGGTGGGGAATGGTCTAGGCTCATCAATCAGGGACAGACATTCCTTAGGGTTTATACATTCTCTCTAGGGTGCACTTTGAGTAGTGTAGGAGGAATGGCCTAGGGTGGGGAATGGTCCAGACTCAACATTCCTTAGGGTTATACATTCTCCCCAGGGTTCACTTTGATTAGTGTAGGAAGAATGGCCCAGGGTGGGGAATGGTCCATGTTCAGAAGACATGATAGTTATTCTTCCTTGCTTGAGAAGAATAGTTCACATATCTCATTGTTCTACTCTGAGGACAGATATTCTTTCATATCTCACAGACGTGAGTGAAATATTGGCCCAGATAATTCAATTTATATCATAACATTGTTTCTGTGCAGGTTTCTATCATATGTTTGTTACGAAGACAGAAGATGAAGACTACTGTGGTGGATATGTTCCACTGTTCGTGAGGTAGATATTATTTCAAATATCACATATTTGGTGAAAGATTGGCCCAAATAATTCAGTATATATCATAACATTGTTTCTATGCAGGTTTCTATCAGATGTTTGTTATGAAGACTGTATGATAGTAGATGAAGAATACTGTGGTGGATATGTTCCACTGTTCGTAACTATACGTTGTTGATCAAGTACTTGTGTGTTACTTGGTGTGGTAGTGAACCACTAGATTGTAGTTATGTACTACTATGGATAGACACAGTTGTGTTCTATTTTTGTTCTAACTACCTTGAAGACTATCAACAGTTTATTGGAAATAATCACCATCCAGATGAATGATGAACATAGATTTTCCAGATTGAAATTGGTTYAGAGCATTTACTCCTCTAGGTTATAAGAATTKCTCTTGTATCACTCTATGGTGTAAGTGACTTATCCAACATCATGTCTAATTAATCAKATGAAGTATGGTTTCGAGAGATGATGCAAYTGATGSTGATGCTGATGCTCAYGATCTAGTCATGAGATAGTCTAGACGACTATATTGATGCTACCGGGTAAATTGTATAATTTTTTGCTCAAGACCATTACCTGTAATACCTCCCTAGCTAGGAGGGAATGTTAATATTATGGTAGCTGCGGGAGGTATTTACCTCCACATGTGAATCTGATGAGAATAGAAGACTCTGGAAAGCAAGAGAAAACCCTAATGAGTTGGCTAATAACCCTAGAAGTCTTGTCGGCTCAAGAAGATAATTAATATTAGGTTATTAGCCTCCAAGAGAAGAAGTCAGCCATAAATAATAATAATATATTGAACAGACACATATCCAGAAGGAGAAGTCGGCCCCAACAAATTTGGCAGAACCACTATAAATACAGGGCACCAGTTCTCATTTGACAACATCTCAGAATTGCAGTTCCCAGTTTGGTGCGCACATGTGGAGGAGGGTTGCAGGTGCAGCTACAACAACAACTAGTTTTCAGTATGGTCTTGGACTATCTCTTGGCTAGGGTTTGGACTATCTGATCAACTATTGTTGGTGTGCTATCCTTGGAGGAAGATGCGATACACCTTGTTTGGCTATCTAGCCTAGGGTTTGCTTCCAGAGTAATTCTCAGTCAAGGTTAAGGTGCTCGGAGGGTGGCTTCGGCCTATGGTTGGGTGACGAGGGTATCGTTAATGGTAAAATGGGCACACTATCTTCTATATTGTAACAATAGTGATATTTGATGCACATTCTTGGATGGCTTATTTATTGATTGGATTCACTTATCATGATGTTATGACTTGATATCCATGGAGGGTGTGCTCACCTATCATAAATTTTCTTTTGATTTGGTGAGAAATCCTAATCCTAAACCCTTCCTACCTACACTTCATTATCTACTTTCATTTTATTTTTGCTTATTATGGTTTGCATTTTATCTTTTTGGATAATTCTTTAAGTTTGGAGTTTTAAGACATGGTTTGAATGATGTGTCACTTCATATGCCTATTTGAAATTTACAAATTCAAATTATGATAAGTCATTAATAGCGCTACTGGAATAACACTATTCCCATAGCGCAAATATAATGATGCCTTAATATGTGCCCGCCACCCAGATTTCGTTATGATTACCTAGATCATGGACTAAGAGTTTGCATGTGTCCCACATTGTCTCTCAAATCATTTAATGATTCAAACCGTTACATGATTGGATCACTCTGTACTTGCAAAGGACTCATTTCAAATCGTTCAAATCCCAAAGATCATTATTTGAAATAGTCACTCTTCATCCTGATTTTGTTGAATTTTAAGCGCATATGTTTTCTCAGGAGAATGGTTATATATTAGCAGATTGCAGGTAGCATATTCAGAATCCAAGCAGTGCCAGTTGTAGCATTTTGTTTTAATGGCACCTAAGAGGAGCAAAAAAGTGGTCAAATTAGAACTCGAGGGTGCCGAAATTCTCAAAGCTTATCCTCAAATGGCTCAAACGTTCAGAGATGCTGGTTGGTTCGAATTCCTCACCACTTTCCAAGGTCACAATGAACAAGTCTCTATGGAGTTTGCATAGAACTTTGATGGTTATGAAGTGGATATCGAGAAGCTACTAATGCTGGTGACAGAACAAACAATTGCCAAATCTTGCAAATTGGTGGTTGGAGGAGAACAATGGTGGAAGAAGGAGCATGTGGTTACAGAGTTTGTCAATCCATTCTTGCTTCCAGATAAGAAAAATCTGAATTTGAGAAAGGGAGTTCCTCACAGTTGGATTAGACCAAAATGGCACACTGCTCTGATTGTTATCCACAGGTATATCACCTATGAAGGCAGATTCTCACTAATTTATATCTATCACATTAGGTTATTAATTCATCTAAATGGAGATTATGCTTTAAATATGCCTTACTTTCTACTCAAAATCTTGACAAAAATGTCAAAAAGAGTGCAGTCACTCTCCTCCAATGCAAAGAGCAGTCTGTTTCATCAGGTCTTAATTAAGACTCTAGTCATGTATTCTCTGAGAGAAATATAGAAACCCTGGAGCTGGCTCATACAATCCTTAAATCCTGACCCATAGTCCAGCAAACATAAGAAAGGAAAAGGAAAAAATATTGTTACACAGAAACAAAATATTTCAATTGATGAAACTCCTGTTAAAGAGGAAATGCCTACTATCAGGGTGACGAGGAATAACAGAGGTAAAAGACTGAAATTGGATCCAGAAATCAAAATGTTTTTTGAGGAAGATGTTAAAGGGGAAGACGGTTCAGATGAAGGTTTTGATATTCAAACTACATCCAAGCATGAATCACCTTCAACCAGTAGAAAGGGCTCAATAGTTAAAAGGACAAAGAAGAAAGGTGTGCCTATGTCTCAAAACCCTAGAAGGAATTCTACTAGGGTTACCAAAAAATATAGGTTGAAGTCCAAATCCATTTTCAATCTCTCAATCAAATAAGAAAATGCCATAGTTATAGAAGATCACTCTGAAGATGTGTTGACGGGCGAAATTGATCATCCGTCAACTGAGAGAGTGGAACCGGTCCGGGGTTGTCTAATAACCCAAGCCATTTGGAATGTACCACCCTGATGGGTTTAACGTCTTCGTTGGTTGTTCTAAGGTTCTAAGAAAACCAAAGAGAAAACTAATCTAAACTAACTAAAACTAACTAAAACAAATAAAACAAACTAAACTAAACTAAATAAAACAAACTAACTAAAACTAAATAAAAGAAACTAAACTAACTAACAATAAATAAAACAAACTATTACTAACACTAAAACAAACTAATACACCAATTTAATTAATTATATATACACAAACTACTAATTACTACTATATTAACTCTACTAATTAGTTGTCTAACTACTTGTTGTACTATAACTTATTCACAAATATACAATATCTACAACAGGCAGATTTAAATAAAACCTGTAAAACTCATGTGCTTTATGTCCTAAGACAGTTAGAGATATTTTTTGATTTTTATATTTTATGAATAAGAAATGAAACTTACTGAAATTAAACAATCTAATATACTAATTCTACATATATCTAACTAAACTTATATCTAAACTAAACTACTAATAAATATACTAAACAAACAAATGACAAACTGATATGGAAACGCTCCTAATTTGTCCTGTGTATGATGACTTCGAAGCTGGTCGGAGGAAGGAAACTTGCACCAGATGATTCAGAAGATTCTTGTAAACGATAAGCTGCGCTGCTCTTTGAATTGTTTATAGGACAAACAAGACATAAAAAATCATAACAATTATATGATTTATAAATCTTTGTAATAAGGGAAACCTGTTATGCAAAAACTTATACTTAATAATTCAACTTATGAAGAAGAGAAATCTGCCATTCACAAACTGAATTAAGAAATTGCTATGTTTTTTAAATTCTTGGAAGAAATCAGATATGGATTATATTGATCAAAACATATCATTTGCAAAGATTAAGATAGCTAAAGTAGTCATTAACCAAATGCAAATAGATACATATAAACATAAAACAAAATATTGAGATTATGAGAAGCTAAAGCTGTAGCAGAATATCAAATTTTGTCTCAGTCTGTATTAAAATTCCATATCCTTGTTCTCCCATGAATGAGGATGCCCTTATTACAAAAATAATAAGTATATATAAGTCTTTCCATAGGGTAAAAACTCCCTGTGGCAGTTATCAAACTGTTTACATAATCTGGGAAGATATTGCCAAAATCAACTAAACTAGGAAACTAAAATGAAATCAAATTATTTCAAATATCCTCTAAATTGTCCATCCAACCCAATGCAATTTCGAATTCACCTGAAATGGACCAAAAATAACAAGCTAGAGAGATATTTTATTAACAAAACAATAAAAATCTAATCCTACAGACTTAGCTACAGAATCATCTGATTCTGTAGCTAGTCTAAAATAACATACAAGATCAAAATTGAAATCAAATCAAATCTTTTAAAAGAATTAAATCCAATTATCTTCGAATGATTATTTAAAAAGAATCACGCAAGATTCAAATGATTTTACCATTCAACATTAAACAAAATCAAAAGAGATTCAATCGAAAACAGGGGTAAGAATACTCTGTTTTTCTGTTACCATAAAATCGGGTCGAACAGTAACAAGACTGTTTCATATCCAATTGAAATCAATAATGAGTCATATCGTATGTGATATGATCTAATCCAACACAACCATTTTCCACTCGTTATAGCTATAATGATGTAGCAAAAGATTCATATCGTTTAAACGAATACACAGATGGAAAGACTGTTTCGATTATGTGTAAACGAAACAATACGTAACAACATCAACCCAACCAAATTTTTGATAGATTTTGATCATTGATCCTTGCACAGTCAACAGATAGGATCGATTAATTGTGATCAAAATCTTAATAGAATCAACAGAAGTTATAATTGCAAACTGGGAAAACAATCAAAACAAATCACGACTGAGTTTAATATAGAAATAAATCGTGAATCTGGATATAGTCAATCTCATTCTATGAATCAAATTCAAATAGAGTATCCATTGCCATTACGAATCCAACTGATAAGATGGTCGAGCTAACAGTAAACCAATGTGAATTAACCGGCTAGGTTTTTAGCATAATTTTTATGAATTGAATCTATTCACGATTTGGGTGTGTTTGTACAGAGTCACATTGGAAATGATTCAAATTGTATTCATGTTGGTCGAAAGTCATATGGGACACAAAACCGTAACGATTAACCATATCAAAATTGTTGCCAATCATAGTGTATACATTATAACGAAATCGAATCGAAATGTGATTGTGTTCAAAATTGAAATATGAGAAACAGCTCCTGCCTAGAATAGATACAAATGACTTCAATTGATAGCAGAGCATCCATTTTAACTAAATCAAACAAATCAAATCCACACCAAGATCAATAAAATCGATGAAAATCCAATAAAAGCTAAACTGGGAAAACGAACTTCCATTTAATCAAAGAAAAGCTAAGTATAGAATGCATACAATGTGACAGAGCCAATCAATGTTGTAAACAGAGCTATTCAAAACCGAATTCGAATTCGTTATATAAACAAGTGATAAAATATACATGTTTGATGACGAAGGCTGTTCAATTATGCCAACTTAGAATTCACAATAGCTGTGGCTGATTCCTCATTTTTAAACAAGATGGAGCCTGTCGTCCTTTGTTTCTTATCAGTGGCTTGTAGCTTATCCTTTTGACTAGTAAGCATTGCAACCTGGTCCTCCAAAGAGTGAATTATTGACTGTAGAATCAGAACATCAAGATAATATCTCTCTAACCACGAGCTGCATTGATCACAGGGTGGCACTGTAGATTTAGACAAATCAGGAGAGGGTTTGGATGAATGACTGGGGGATTCACAAGGCAACTTAATGCCTGGGCAGTTAGGGTCGTCCTATAGGTAGGGGGGTAGGTTTGACACAAAGTCATACAAGGGTTCGACACACAAACCTTGCGAATAGGGGTATTCGCTAACGAAGAAACGCTCCACTTCCGAATCAGAGTCCTCACTCAACATGATAGGGTTTGGATCGACAGGAGGTTTTGGCTTATTTATTTCCATCTGCGAAATCAAACGGGAATTCTTTTTTCCTTTGGCGTTTACAGTGGGCTTCTCCTTAGGATTTTTTCCCAAAGGCTTAACAGTCTCAACACCCTTAGTCATAGAGTGGGGTAGGTCGATAGGTGAGTCGGTCAATGGTTTAGGTAGAAGGATTTTGTAGGGTACTGGGGGTACAACCTTGTCCTTGATCACCACAGGTTTGTCAACCTGTGGAGGGTTCGAATCCTCAAAATCATTACGAGCAAGGAAATCGCTCCAACAATCTCCATGTAAACTCAAATGACAGACAACAATAAGATTAACCAGCCCATAATGAAAAAGGCTACTATCAGCCTGATTTCTTTTGTACTTCTTTGACATCATAAACATGCTTCTATGTAAATAATAGGGCATATTGAGCTGATAACCCATAAAAACCATAAGAAAATGAAGGCGGTGTAAGAAAACAAACCCGTACCAACCTTCGCAGGTGATAAACTGTTTGATTATCATCAATAAATCATGCCAACGTTGTTTAAGCATAGTTACTGGCAAACCTTTATCACAGGAGGTGATTTTATGCGACTGGAAGAGCAGTGTCCAAGGGACCTCCTCTACTTTGCAATTCTTGGACCATCGTTTTCCAGTGGCAGGCAAACCCATAGCAAGACTGATAAAATGTTCGTCAATTTGCAATTGAATATCGCCGACCTTGGCTCGACAACCATCAAAGGTCATGGCGAATTGTCGAGATACGCAGAGATTAAAACCCTCGAATTTTTGTATAAATGGAAGCCACCCATTGTCCTCGAGGTCACTGCGGGCACTGTCAAACATCAACAGGGCCTGGCTCCCATTGGGTTCAGCTCAGACGACTGGGGCCATGGTGCGAGCACATGGTAAGGGTTTGGTTTGAATTCACCAACGCACAGGAGCAGAGTCATTCGATCTAACAACAATGAACGATCAAAGGGGAAGAATTAATGTGAGCATGCGAGGGTGGTGGAATTATTCACCGCCATGCACAATAGTTATGGTAAAGTACAACAGCCAAGTCCCATATCTTTTCAAACAATCATAACATAGCTCAAAAACCAATCGTTTGGCCAACCAAAGAATCAAATGGTGAGTGTTATGCCAACGCGCCATTAACTATAATCTTTCAAACCATGAATATTCAACGTGTAACCAACACCAGGCGTTAACCATGCGCCATTGGATAAATGTTTAATCAAAAGTTTTAAACCATTGTGCCAATTGATACTCATAAAATTTACAAGCCAAGAGCCATAAAAAGATTATCATAAGGATCATATCGTATATAAAAACAAAAATAAATCATGACCCCTATGCAATTCAATGACTAGGCAAGTCACAAAAAATATAAATCTATATGCTCAATGCCTCACAAGTTTAATAAAATCAAGTTATGCAAATATAAGAATGTCCAAATAGGCATAGTTCGAAAATCCTTTCAGCCACATAACGATAAACCAAAGGTAAGTTCCATAGAAAATATTGATAAAAAGATGACGATAGTTCAGACAATGATCGAAATGTGACCTCGAAAGGAGAAGTTTTCACGCTTACAGTCGTGAAAACTTAATGAAGACAAATTTGCAAGTGTTGCAAGAAATGAAAATATCGTCTATTTGAAAAATGCGACGACAATTTGAAGTTCGGAAGGCATAGGTGTAGGCAGCTTATAGGTCAATAGAAAAAATTGAATTGGCTGCCAACAATGGCGATACACTGGTAGAAGCAGTTATCTCTGTCTAAAGAAATAAATTCAGATTAGGATAGCAAAGAAAATTTCAACTTAAAAACAACCAGAAAAGCGTACAAACATCATCATTTACCATCTTTTCCAGCAATGTTTTAAAAGATGAAAACTAATAACAGTCTTAAGATCGGCAAGTCACGAGATTAAAGATCAAATCTTCAATACTATTGGCATGGCCACTGCTGCCAGTAGGCATCCATAGCCTCGACAGGGTTGCCATTTAACCCACTCTGACATCTTTATCCTGTCAAGAAGTTCTAGATCAGAATAAAGGTCATTAAAGAGGTTTCTCATATTTTTTTACAGATTTTCATGTACCCGACATTGCTTCGCTGCCAGCGGGCCTGTTCAGTACCCCGACGAAGTTGTCTTGGCTTGGCGCCATGCATGCATTTACCCGCTTCCAACAGACCTATTCAGTATCCCGACGGGTTTACAAGCACTTCCCACAGCTCTTATTCATAATTTTATTTTGTTTTTCTTTTGTAGATATATAGCTGAGCGGGGTGACGCTGATAATCTTGATATTTTAACATATTTTTTTAGACCTCATCAGAATTTTTTAACACTGTCCTTTATTCAGTTCCAGAAATGTTTTATTTATAAAAACAACTTCCTATGACAGGGAGACATATTTTGAGTCATTCCTTTACGGAAAAGGGATAGCGTAAAAAGATAATAGATGATCATGACAAACTTTGCTCAGAGATTGAAATCAGTAAACTTCTTTCAAACAACAAAATTTTTCCAACGTAGATATCAATTTAGCAATATATCACTGATGTTTGTTCAAACTTTCAGAAGTTATTTCAGTGAAGAAATTTTTCTATCGTCTTTGTCTGAATGGCTCAGTGCACAGGTATGTGTATTTTTCAAAAAAGATAAAAAACTGATCAATTCAAATCAAAATCAAAACAAAAAGAAAATGAAAAATGGAAATAAAAACGAAATATTTACATAATATACAAGGGTATTTATCAAGCAAAGTATCTTTTTAGGGCTTGGCCATTCACCGGATAGGTGTCAAGCTGCCCTTCAAGATTCTGCAATCGAAAGGAACTAGGACCCAACTTTTCAGCAATAAAAAATGGCCCAAGCCATAAGTTTTGAAACTTGGTGTGCTCACCCTTTCCTTTGTGTGGTTTGTCCCACTTCAAGACGAGATCGCCTACTTCAAAATTCCTATTAGAAGAAGAATTAAAATCGAACCAGCTTTTAATCAATTGTTGATGTTGATATAACTTACACTTAGCTTGGGTTCTTACTTCTTCCAACTTTATCAAAGCGTTAATGCATCTTTCTAAAGGGGGACAATCTTCTTCTTGGACTTTTTGTGACAATTGAAGCGAAGGAAGAAGAATGTGAGGTGGCAGAATGGCTTCTCTGCCATAAATGAGAAAAAAGGGGGATTTACCTATAGAGTCTTTGGGGGTTACCCTATCTTCCCATAGTGCGTTCAGTAGTGCATTGTGCCAGTTCTTGTGATTTTCAGCCGCTGTCCACTTGATAATTTTGATCAAGTTCTTGTTTGTTGATTATGCTAAGTCGTTTCCCTAGGGGTAGTAACTAGAAAAATAATTCAGATTTATTCCTTTCTCCAAAGTGAACTCACTCATATCAAGAGAAGAAAAGTATGAAGCGTTATCAAAGACTAGACAATCAAGGATACTGAAACGGGTGATAATATTCGAGTTTATAAAAGCAATCACCTGACTTGTGTTAACAGTTCTTAGCACGACAGCTTTGGACCATCGAGTAAAGTAGTTTGTGGTTGTCACAATATACTTGTGTTGTTGTGAGGATGGAGGCTTAATAGGACCTATGATATCAAGGCCCCATTGCTGGAAAGGAGAGTCTACTGAAACGGGTTGCAAGGGAAAGGTTGTTTTTTGCAACCGCCCTGATGCTTTTTGACAGATGATACGTTTACGACACAAGGCATGGGTGTCTCTAAAAAGTGTGGGCTAGTAGTAACTGACTCTTAAAACCTTATGAGCAGTGGTGTTTCCACCGAAGTGACCACCAGCTTCTCCTGCATGCAACTCAAGCAAGAATTTTTCTGCTTCGTCTTTTTCGAGGCAGCACATCAGTATGCCGTCAAAATTTTGACGAAACAGTATATCGATAACTAGATGAAAGGAGGCGGACTTTAGTATCAATGCTCTTCTTTTGGCGGGGTAAAGGTGACGAGGTGTTGATCCATGTTTGAGACAGTATCTAATATCGTCGTACCAGGGACTAACGAGGTTTTGTGCACAACAAATTAAACTTTGATCGCGTTGTTCTGGGTTTGATGTATCACTATCTTCTTGTTGTCCTATTTCTAAATCAACAACCAACTTACACAACCCTTGGCCTCCCACGATCTGAGCTGGGGTAATTTCTAAGTCATGCTCCTGCAAGGAGGTGACCCAGTTAGCTCTCTTCTCTCCTAACTCCTTCTGCACTAACAAGTTCCTTACGGCAGGATAGTGGACAATGATTTTCATCCTTGACTTCAAAAGATAGGACCAGAAATGCTTAACTACTTTGAAAACAGCGTAGGCTTTCCGATCAACCGTTGGGTAGTTAATTTCAGCACCTTTGAAAGCAGAGCTCATAAAGGCAATGGGTACTTCATTATTATCAGAATTCTTCTAAGTAAGGATTGCAACATAGGAATGATCAGAGGCAAAAGTATAGAGTGTAAAATCCTGAGAGAAGTCAGGACTCATGAGAGACAGAGCGTCTATGATGGCCTTCTTTATGGCATTAAAAGCTTGGTTTTATGTGGGTCCCCAGTGATATTGGGTGTCTTTCTTAATCAGGTTTTGTAGAGGCCTGACCATTTCGGAGAAACTGGGGACAAATCTTCTCACGAAATTAATCTGGCCTAGGAAAGACTGCATGGATTTTTTGGAGGTAGGTGGGGGAAGTTTAGCGATGACTTGAGTCCTTTCGAGATCAATAATCATCCCATCACTAGACATAATGAATCCTAGTAATTTACCCTGTTCTACTGCAAAGATGGACTTCTTGGGGTTCAAGGAGATGTTGTATTTACGACATTGTAGCAGAACGACTCGTAAGTGAGCTAGATGATCGTCTTTGTTTTTAGAATAAACGGTCACATCATCTAAGTAAAATACTACAGAGTGATTGATTAAGCCTCGAAAAGCAATTTCCATTGCTCTCTGAAAGGTAGCACTAGCATTAATCAATCCAAAGGGCATTTTGCGATAAGCATAAGTGCCCCACGGGGTACAAAAGGTAGTTTTTAGTTGGTCTGGCGAAGACATCAAGACTTGGTTGTATCCAAAGAAACCATCCAGTAAGGATAGCCTCTCAGAACCAGATACTTGTTGAAGGATTTGTTCCATGGGTGGGATAGGATAATTGTCTTTGTCAGACGCTTTGTTGAGGTTTCGAAAATCGACACAAAGTCGGATTTCCCTGTTTTTCTTTCGTACTGGGATGAGGTTGGAAACCCATTGAGTGTGCCTAACATGAAAAATTATTTTAGCACCTAGGAGTTTATTCAATTCTTTTTGAACGGTCGGTTCAAGTTTAGGATGCATTTTCCTCAATTTCTGTTGGAAGGGTAAGGTTTGGGGCTTCATCGGGATGACATGTTGTATAATGTTAGGATCAAACGTTTTGAGATCATCGTATGTCCATGAAAAGACATCCTTAAATTCTTTAAATAATTTAACAAAAGCAGCTTTTTCTTGCTTAGAACATCCCAAGCCTAAGTTAATGCACTAAGGATTTTCACTAGTCCCTAAATTGACTTTTTCATAAGACAACGAGAAACTATTAGTCTTACAATTGACCGTCTTTTTAAACTTATCTTCAAAATCATAAAACTTTTCTAATCTAACTATGGATTTGGGTATGTAATTTACCATGTCTGATAGAGCTTCAGGAGATTTCAGATCAGGTATTACCATAAAATCGTGCAAATTGTCGTCGTGCATGCGTTCATCTATCACTGCGCCTTGAAAGGTTTCTTCCATGTGTAGAAAATTAATGATCTGTTGATCATCGTCAAATACTCTCTAGTTTGTGATATTGTCAGGAAAAGATGGTCTAAATAATAGATCGACGGAGAATGCGTTTGGGGATAAGCCTTCTGCAGGAAGAAGTTTTGAGGCTACATTAGCTAATAGATCTGCTTCAGAATTATTTAATCTAGGAATGGAATTTATATTGAAAGCAGAAAATTTATTCATTAAACTCCATACCTCAGACTGGTAACTTTTGAGATGCAGGGAAAGACAGTGTATAGAGTCCCTTACCTGTCTAACCATTATTTCAGAGTCTCCAAATACAACCAGGTTTTGAATGTCCATATCCAAAGATTTTCTGAGACCTTGCAGTAAAGCCTCATATTCTGCAGTATTGTTAGTACATTCAAATTCTAGTCTACAAGCCATTAATGTCGTGTTACCTACCGGATCGATAATGATGCAGCCTACACTAGCTCCTTCTTTAGACTTAGAACCTTCGAAATATAGAGACCAAATTTGATTTCCATCGGGCTCACGGGACTGTTGCATAGAAGTTGTTGGTTGCATGTATGCTATGATCTCGGACTGTTGTTCAGGATTGATGATAGGTGAAACTTCAGCCATGAAATTTTCGAAGAAGGTGTCCATCCCTTGGACTTCGGGTGAATCAGCA